>JASVER010000044.1:6708746-6979183 GCA_030449065.1 Oceanodroma leucorhoa | reverse complement strand
TGGTTTAGTGGGCATGGGTACTGGGTTGATGGTTGGACTCGATGATCTTAGAGGTCTTTTCCAACCTTAATGATTCTATGATTCTATTACTGGAATTTCTTGCCAAAGGAACCTGTAACACAAAGCTACCTGTGAATAAAGGAAATGGGAATATTCTTGCAATGTGGCCCTTCTGTTTCTAGGAACATTGCGGCAAATGTGTAAAAAGGGTTTGCGTGGAACAGAATTTAAATAGCTTTTTAAAAATCCACCTCAAGTTAAAACTGCAAGATAATCCAGTATTGCGTAGGCTTGAAAAAGTTGGACAGATATGGATTTAGCAAGGTGGTTCCCTTGCCAGGCTGTACTCTCTCTGGGAATAGGCCAGTACGAAATATGTAGTTGAGAAGGGACTGTCAAAGTTTTCAGAGGATGGAGGTGCAGGGGCAGATTCCTTTGCAGGGCCAGCTCCTGGTTCTACACCAGGCCACCTTYTACTTGGCAGAGGTTTGTGTAGCACAGCCTGGGTGGGACCCTGTCCAGTAGAGTTAGTTGTTAGGTTTCTTCACTGGGGWTCTCTAGCCTGAAATGTTCCAGCGTCTGCATTTCCTACAAAAATGTGTGAGCACGTACTGTTTTGGGGGAGATACTGAGTATACTACACTTGCGTAGCTCTCACCTGTCCTAAAATATGAATTGTTCTATGACTAATGAATTCTTAAATTCCTGTAAATAAAAGATGGGAAGATATTTACTGGTGGAAAGCATCCCAGCTCAGCAGCTTTTCTCAGCCCTGGACAACTGCTATTTGATTGCATTACTTTCATTGATTTGTAAATATTGCAAAACATGATGAGTTTAAACTTTCATGCTTTAATGTGAGGCTGTGGCTGCATTACAGGCTGGATGTTTGAACACCAATCTTAGTAATTGATAAAACATACAGGAGGGATAGGGGAGATGGCTTGCTAGGGTGTAACTGGAGTTCACCAGCTCAGATGATGGTAATGATCTGAGCCCCTTTACTTGCTCCATCTAAAAAAAAGGGCTAATGGGTCATATTTGTCTTCCTTTCCACTTTTATGTGATATCTTATTCATAGGGAACCCTTTGGTTACATATCTCAACAAAGCAGAGAAATAGGCTTAGCCAGAACAAATAAAGGTTATCTCAGGAATGGAGTGCTAAGCTCCCAGATAATGGAGGTGGCCTCTAGATGTATTAAATGAGTCTAAAGCTGCCAATTGCTAGTTGTGCTGGGTTGGACAGCCCTAAGTCCATTCATGCTCATTCATTTAAGCAATTTAGACAAACCTTTTGACTTGCAAGAGAAACCCTACATAGTTCATAGCTTTGCTGGGATCATATATACTCTTGCAATTTGAAGTAAGGTTGCTTCCTTGATGCAGACCATTTGCAGTGGTCAGATTATGTTAGCAGTTGTGAGCACTTAGCTCTTTCAGTGTATGGTGTTTGGTCATACAATTAGCCATTTGAGAGCCAAGGAATAATTTCCACCTTGACTGTCTTTTTGTGGAATTTTTCTCTCCTAAATTGCATGCATGGTGTGTATAAATCACACATCCAAACTGCATATAGAGCAGACTTGCTTTTTGGTTTGTGAAGGTATGAAATATGTAGCCTGTGTTTTGCATTCATAGCAGTCTGAAAGAAAGAATGTATGCTTTGGAAAGCATCCTGAAGGTATTTTCAGCATCTTAATTTTTAGGTGACTGGCTTGACAGCTTTTTAAWGAATTTCTGCTTTGTAAAATTTGAGTAAGCAACAGGATATGGGTAAATTCAGGCAACTGCAGGCAGTAGTCTGCATTGCAGATTTCCGCAATTCTGAGGCCAGAGGCAAGGAGAGCTACAAGACCCAGCATATGGAGAAGGACTGACACGTTTGAAGCAGGCATAGGTGGACCCTGCTACATTAATGCCTCCACCATCATTTGGGATCTGAGAGGTGCAAGACCACCCTACTCTTTTTAAGATGAGTTTATCACCCTCAAGCCAGTCATCAGGATCTGTCTTACTCTATTTGGCAATCATGGCTGTGTCAGATGTAGGTCTCCCCTGCTTGTAGGGTTACTTACTATCCTTAGGAGTGACTAGACAGGGCACTGTACCTCCTGCATGGTCAAAAATGATGTTTTTCCCCCTTGCAACCAGTATTAGAATGTGAACTGCTCTAATACCATTTTATTTGCTTCAGTGATGATAGGTGGGACTTTTACACAGAAGAGGTGTTAGTTGAGAGCAAACCTACATCAGGGTGGCAGTAGATGATGTAGAGTCATTCGTCAATRTATGTACCACTCTTCCAGGCCTTTAAAAGAGTTATGCACAAGGGATACAGCTTGGTTTGCTGCAGTTACCCTCAATGACATGTCAAAGAGCTGTGGGATCAATGCTGGCTCTCTACATCCACCTGTGAATGTTTTGGCACGGCACTTACTCAGGGACTTCTCCAGGATTTGGTGTGTTATTAGCAGTTCTAAACCGATGATTGCTCACATATCCTTTTTAATAGATACAGAGACTTGTGTGTGTTTCATCTAAAGCCTGATTACTTGGGTTTTAGGCAGCAAGGATGAATTTCACCCATAACGGTTCAGGATGTAAAAAATGCTGCTCTTTGACTGGTTCCTTGTATTATTGCATTGGAAATACGTAGGGCTGAGGTGTGTATAATACGTACCAGTGCAATGATCACAGCTCCCAGGGGCTAAGATTGCTTTGCTCTGACCATTATACCTCACTGCATACCTAAGAATGCAAAAAATCCCCTGGAAGTGTACTGCCTGTCGTGTCTTATTGCTTAATGATGTAGCCAGAGGCAGACCTGACATTAAGGGCATTCTTTCCTCCCAGATGGGAGCGCATCTTTAATCCCTTCAGAGAAGATGCTTTTAGAAACTGCAAAGGGAGCTTGCTCAAAGCTGTCAYTTTGTTACCTTAATGAGCCCATTCTTCAATCAAGGTACTGTATTCTCTGGGAGCTCAACCATAGTGTTTGAATACTGGATATTTATAATGTTAGTCCCAGGCTCTTAACAGCGTAATGGCTGAAGGCACACATCTCTGCTTTCTTAAGCTGGGTCAGCTGGGCAAGGGGAGAGGTGGGTAGGATGGAGGGGATCGGCTGAGCTTTGCAATTTAGACTGTCTCAAAAAAGGACTCCTGAAAAGCTGAAACCTCATTAATTCCCCTTCCTTCTGGGCAGGACACTACTCAACAAATCATGCCAGGCGAGGAGGGGGGAAGGAAAATAAGGAAAATAAAAATTAGTGCAAGCTTAGCACTTGCTCTTGAAGCAAGGATTGCAGCACAGTATCATGCTGACAGTTCTGGGTTTCACCTGCCTCTGTCAGCAGTGCTGCCAACTCTATTTGCTTTGCTTAGCTTGGCTTTGCTTAGCTTGGCTTTGCTTGTCTTGTTTTGCTTGGACTGCTCCTTTAAAGTAATGGGACTTGGCTGTGGCAGAAGTACAAGACTGGTGGCATGTAGTGTTTGAGGAAACTCTCTTCTTCTACAACAGTATCTTATTTTTTCCCCATTCCCCCTATTACCTAAACTCCTCAATTCTCAGGAGTCAGGACTAGACAAGGTAGCGAGGGTGTGTGTGCTTATACTGCATATTGAGCCCAATCTGGAGCCCTTGTGTCAAGCCTTCATGTGTTTTCTGTCAAGACTCAGGACCTGAAACTGCATGTTGGGTCCCCAAATTCAGGCCCTGCTAATCACAGATTGCTCTCAGGTCAACATGGAGAGGCAAGAGTTTTCTTATGTCTGTAAGCCATGAAAATGCATTTGACCTGGCCACAGGGTTTCCATAGCCTTCTCCTGAGGTTTCTCAGGCTGCTTGAGGGACAAGATGCCTTGCAGTGGGGTCTAGATAGATTGGAGCATTGGGCAATGATTAATGGGATGAAATTTAACAAGTCCAAATGCTGGATCCTGCACCTAGGACGGAGTAATGCCAGGCACAA
The DNA here is from genome assembly GCA_030449065.1 of Oceanodroma leucorhoa. Classification (NCBI taxonomy): domain Eukaryota; kingdom Metazoa; phylum Chordata; class Aves; order Procellariiformes; genus Oceanodroma; species Oceanodroma leucorhoa. The sequence goes on along the minus strand of JASVER010000044.1, from coordinate 6,975,210 downwards.
GTATAAATTGGGAGAGGAGTGGCTTGAGAGCAGCCCTGCAGAAGGGGATCTGGGGGTGCTGGTCGACACCAGGCTCAATATGAGTCAGCAGTGTGCCCTGGCAGCCAAGGGGGCAAACCGCATCCTGGGGAGCATCAAACACACTATAACCATCTGGTCAAAAGAGGTGATTATCCCGCTGTATTCAGCATTGGTGCGGCCTCACCTCAAGTACTGTGTGCAGTTCTGGGCCCCACAATTTCAGAAGGATGTTAAGGTACWCAAATGCGTTCAGAGGAGGACAACAAAGCTGATGAAAGGGCTTGAGTGTTTAGCCTTGCATAACAGGTAGTTTGGAGGAGCCTGCCCTCATCTCAGTTTAATCATCACACTGTCATAATGCAAATAACTTTGGGTGTTTTTGGAGGAAGGTCACTGGATCAGTAATGGTTTCCCCCTGGGAGCTCTGACATACTTGCGAGTGCACGAGAGAGGTGTTTGTGCAGCTTCTTTCTTCTTGCACTTATTGCTTCTGTCATGAAAGTGCTTGGGTATTATTTTTAAAGAATACATTTCCCTAGGCCTTGTTTTCTTAAAAAAAGAGGTAACGCTCCGTAATTGTGTTCAACAAAGCATCATATTGAAATTGTGTCCAGACCACAGCCTCGTAGCTGTGCTTCAGTTGCTCTCCTTTTCCTGCTTTTAGAAAGCTTGCTGTTGCTCATGCTCCATTCGTGTACAGCCCCAAATACCTGACTCACAGCAGAAAAACCCATAAAACCAAATCAAAACAATGTTTTTTCATAAATAAAACAAGGCTRTGTGGAAACTTGGCATCTCCATTGATATTGCAAATAAGTCGTATATATAATAATCAAATAACCTGTTGATGTTTCTGTGCCAATGAAGGAGGCACTCAGGAGGAGAGTGCGCAGCAAGTACCASCTGTGTCTGCTCCTACCTGAGATGGGTTATTTTGGAGTCTAAAACAATGTCTTGCACGCTATGGCTGGAGCTCTGAATTTCGTTCCTCAAAGTGTTTATACAAAGGTGTCCTGCAGGTGATGGTCTTCATACTGTGGAGATCTGGATAGGGTTTGAACTGGAGTTGTTCRGATCAGGCTCGTATTCTATTTATTTAAGGGCTGCTGTCCTCCTTCCATGGAGGGGTTCAAGTCGATGCTACTGAGGAAAGGTATCTCCCTGTCGCTGCAACTCTGTATAGGAGAAAATGGCAATGACCCTCACTTCTGCCTGCCAGGATTGTCTTTCTGGCTGACTCATGCTGAACTGTGCACCCAGGTGGTGACACGAGAGCACTAGTGAGCACAAGACATGTCCCTTATGGGCTTGTGCTGGTTTACTGCTTGGCAGCACAAGAATGAAGGCAAGCTCTGCTGAGGCTTTATCCTCTCCAGCCRTTGGGTTTATGCAAAATACACAGCAATTTTGCTTCCCAGGAGAGGTGTGGGGGGAGGAAGGTGGGAACCAAAGCAAATATTTTGCTTCCTCCATCATCTTATTCCCAAAGAAAAGCTCCAGGAACTATACAGAAATATACTTTCTCTTCTTGAATATTTGGGCCAAAACCATGATTTGGATTGCAGAGAGCAAGAAACGAAGATCAGTGGTTTTGGGTCAGGGGAAGATGCATCTTCCACCACACCTTTCATCAGGGGTGAAAGAAGTGTGTAAGTGCTGGACGAACTAAAACAAAGTTTTCTTTGCCAGAGTCCTGAGCTGATTTGTGCTTTCTGCATGACTGCATTGGTGGTTCCTGATAAATACAGCACAGAGTGGTACCTTCTCTCYGTCCCACAGGCAGACAAACACAAACTGCACCCTACACATGCACTGCACAACAGGTTTCCACCAGAGAATCTGGGTAGGAGRTAACACACTGTCTCCAAGAGACTGGACTTTCCATCCATGAATTTGTTTAAGTGRCTGCGTGGAGCTCTTTCATTGGGTACCTGCTATCATGTTAGAAAAGATGGGAAACAWTTACTCACGGGTTGGCACGGAGGAGTTAGCCCTGAAATTTCTGTAGATCCAGTATAAATTTTCCTCCCTCTTCCACCTATCTCTTTTCCAGGCTTAAATCACCCAGCCTATTTAAGCGCTCATCCCTCTCACTTGCCTTGCTATCCTTCCATGGACYTAGTCTCATCCTATGCTTTTTTTAGACAGTATGATCCTAATTGATGTTGTGGATTTGTGTGGAGGTTGTTGATGGAGTTTGCGTTGTTTTTAATGGGAGCCCAGGAACTGTGGACTGGTTTCATGAGTGTTCCCACCACAGTGCTCACTTGGCTGAACAAACCTGAAATCCCTTGAGTTCGTGCCCTTGCTTAGGGCCCTTGTGGTCTGTGAGCACGAGTGCTCCCCACCACCTCTGTGGTTTGGGGTTTCTAGTGACAGATGCATTAAGCAGAAAGTCAAATGGGATGACCCACCTAGTCCCTAATGCTTTATAAATCAGTGAGGCAAAAAGCTGAGTGGGAGGTCTGTTTGAGTCCTTGAAAAAAGTTAATGGTTGTGTCATGTGAAAGACCATGCATTTCAAGGCCTGGCATGTGAGTTGCCTCTTGCTAATTAGAGTCAAGAGAGCAGAAACCATTGCATCAAAAGTTTAAGTCCAAGTCTTTATGCATTTATTTACTATTTTTTCACTGGCTCTTAAACTATTTGCTAGTACTCATCCCAAATTCATGAAGTACTATAAATACTCACAGAGAAAAACTTCATTATTTTTTCATAAAGGACAAGAAATATAGTTTGGAAATTTAGTARTCATGCTTCCAAATAACTGAGGGTTTGCTGGGTTCCCGTTAAAAACTTGTCAGATGCTGCCTATGCTCTGAGCCTTGGGTGGGCTATAAGATGGAAAAGTTTGAAGTTTCTAATTAAACATATTCCCATATGTGAGAGACACAATCACCCTCTGATGCTCTAATTCATAAATTCTCTAAAGACTGTTTGAAATGCTCTCTACCTATTACCACCTGCCAAGTTGCACGTTTGATTTTTAATCCCAGGTCRTCTTTTAGGTCCCTTCATGCTGCCAAAAGAAATGGTTTTGGTATAAGTAGGAACTGAATTCTGCCCATTTGCTAATCATAAGAAATGGCTGCTCAGAGTCCTTGTCTCCCATGATTAGCAAACAGCTATCTAGGGCATCCTTCTCCCCCAAGACATAATCAATTCTACTTTTGCCATTCCTGACATACCAATTACTTGACACCATGCTTAAACTCCTTCTTCAAGGGGATCTCAATACCTCCTCCCCATCCTATCAGATGCTTTGCTGAGTGTTAGAAATTATGCTGAGTGTTAAAGCTATGCCAGCCTGAATTTTCATCTGTTACAATTTAAACGTACTACTCCTTGCCCTCTCCACCCTGGATGTGGARAAGAGTTTATTTCCACTGTCTTTTWARCTGCCTTTATATATGTGAACATGACTCTGTGTCCTCCCAGGTTTCTCTTTTCTAGGCTAAACTTTCTCTGTATTTCTTCAGAGRTCACATTTTCTAGATATCTGCATCTCATGGTCTCCTCCAGCCTCTCTTCAGGTAGCCGACATTCCGACTGYATTGTAGTGCTGCACGTGGGAAAATCCCAGCTTGGCCTCGTCACAGGTGAACGGAGTGGAAGAAATATTTTGCATCCTACAGGCAGTGCTCCTGTTTGTGCATCTCAGGAGAGTGGCTGCTGTAGTGAGACACAACTGWGTCAAAGTTCTTTTACAGTTGAAAGTGGAGTCTTCTARCCTAAGAAATMATTTTTGTTGACTCAAGCTCAGTGCTTAGGTGTCCTTAAAATTTTTACATCATGGCAATTTCCCATTCAGATCATAACAAACTCGGGCTGATGGAAAACAGGTGCTTTTGTTTCTTGCTTGTTGGTGACTTGATACTGTTGTGGTGATGGGGTGCACTGCTRTTACCCTTAGTAGGGTTTTACCTCAGACATAATCTGACTCAATTTTTCATGAACAGCCTTTTTTTTTTTTTTTTAATTACTGTACTCATGCCTCCTTAAATGATATTTTAAACTTTGTTCTGAGTCATCAAGTAGGTTTTCTCCCCTCCCACCCATTCGTAATATTTTCTAGATATTCACTCAGGTTAATGCTCATTAATTTAGGTTCCAAAATTAATAATCCCCTGATAAAATACTCCAGTTTAAATTACTCCTTAGGCTTAAGGCAGATGTCATGTGTGAGTCATAATGTATTCCCACCACTTTGAGAGGAATATTGTTCATAATGTCACATCCAGAAACATCAAATTATCTGCTGAATATTTAGAAATGAGTGTATATTTGGTAACTAGAAAGAACAGATATAAATGAATGTTCCAAGATGCTATTATTATAGTGATACTTGTTAGGTGTTTTTATTTGTTGGCTGCAACGTAGTTGTTTAAAAGTATCTGAATTATTTTCAAAAGTCAAATGGATAAGACACTCTTAAAGGAATGCTTGTAAATATTTTCTAAACCAATTTTCTTGCAGGCTAGAAGAACATWGATATATCTCTCAGCTGTCACTTTTACAGCTTGGTCTGTACTGAGCTTGGCTTCAGTATTAGGCAATCTGGGAGAGAAGAGGTAAATGTGCTGCTCTGTCACTGTCCTGTTACCAGTTTTCAGGATAGGTCTCAACGTCTTGGCTTTTCTAGGCTGCCTTTATTCCAAACTCTTGTAGGTACTTCCTTTCTATATCAGGTTTAATACGTAGCCTGTGCAGTGCTGGATATCAGGTCTGGGTTATGGAGCATATTCAAACATGTTGTTTTCATGCATTTGTGGTTTTAGCACTGAAGAYACCCTTACACCATTATATGATTGCCCCCAGTAAAGCATGAGCTGTGTGCAGCCCTTGATGTGGTCGCTCCTGATCTGAGCAGAGTGAAGCACTTGGTATAGAAAGCCAAACTTGTATAAAGTTAATTAAAAAAAAACCCACTAAAATAAACACTGAACTTGGTTTATTAGCTAGTGTAGTGAAGCAACAGGCTGGAAGGAGTCTTGAGACTAGGGTGTAGTCTTGGAAGCTTCTTGTCTATGGTACCAATAAATGCATGCCAAAAAACACCCCTATGTTTTTAGCTTTCCTGCAAAGAGCCTGTTACCTTTCCTCTCTTGGAGAAGAGGGAACAAGGGATTGCTGCRGTGTGCCCAAACCCTCAGAAAAGGTAGCTTTAGCTCCCTGTTCGCTCAACCCACATCCCACAGGCACAGAAAGGGAGAGCCTGGGCTGCTGGATTGTGGCCAGCGGATCCTACTGTCAAGCTTCTGACATGTCAGTTTCTGCTTGTGGAAAACTCCATCTGCAGGTTTACAGRCTGTGATGTCTAAAGACAGATTGGCACTGAAAGCCAAGTGGTGGCCCTGCCAAAGCGCTGACAGTTGCAGAGCGTTAGCAGCATCCTCCCAGCATGCCAACGTTTTGAAATTAAAACCAGTTTTACCTAAAGCAGCAATCCAGAGTCTGAAACATTCCCGTCTCCTTCCCTGGGGATGTCACCCGTCCGAGCTGGCACTGGAACCGAAGGGCTCGTATAACTTTGCTTGTCGCTCTCCCAATTAACGTGTAAAGGAGTCACAGCAGYGCTGGAGGTGCCCGGGTGTGGGTCATTAAAGAACACAGTGGATCTGTCAGGACCAGCGAGGTGTGTTGGCATGGTGGGAAACGCRGGCGTTACCAACACGGTGCTGATGCCCTGTGGGGTACATCAGCAGAGCAGGCGCAGCGGGAAGGACGGGCTCCCAGTTAAAGGCTCAGGTCAGGACCCTTCAGCTACAGGAATGCAAGGGAGGGAAAGCAGGTAGGAAGCAGGGAAACCCTACAGACCGGGGGGGCTTTGCAATTCAAGAGGGATGTGGTCAGTGAGACACGGTCCAGATATGAAGTGTGGTGCTGATGATGGACCTAGAAAGTGGACTTGTTACATAGGAAGGTGGAAAGAATGGGGGCTCCAGAAAACAGAGAAAACCAAAGGAGATGGAAAAGAGTCCTCAATTGTGTTAAGGGTGTAAGTGGCTGCAAAGAGTGGGGGAATAATCTGTTCAAGTACATGGTGGGTAGAATCRGTAATAATGAATCTAAATTAAAACAAGGGAGGTTTAAATTAACATAAGAATTTTGGCTCTAAGAATAGCAAAAAACTGGAATAGGAGATGGAGCCTCTGTTATTCAACCTGTCCTTACATTCTTCAAACAAAATCAGTCAAGGATGGCCCAGGCAGAGGTATATTTCTCCTCCTGCCCCTCCAGCCTTATTTTTTGCTGGGGGCTGGTGGGGGAGAAACAAGGTATTTATGTCTGTTTTTCCTTTCCTCTTTAAGAGCAGGATTCARCTTTGCTACCTTCTACTTCCTCAAATCATCTCTATTTAGGCGGGGTCATGCTCTGAAATGACAGCCTTCAGTGGAGGGAAGGCTTTATTTATTTAGGATSAAACTGTAAATTTGGGAGTTTTCCTTTGAATTTTGGCAACCAGTGTCTAAACCTTCCCTTATATGAAGTGGAAAAAAATTACTTTATATTTAGTGAAGACTTGAATCTTGTTCTTGATTCTGTTACAGGTTTCCTGTGTTACCTTGGGTAACTCTCTAATACGCATTAGTACATCAAGGTGAGGAGAGTAATCTTTATCCCTCAGAGAAAAGGGCAGAAGGGAGCCTGTGTGATTGTACTTTCTTAGTGGCAAGGACTATTTCTTCCMTGTACCGCCCCTAATACGCAAAGACACAGTCACACTTGAAACCTTTGTGCGGCTGTAATAGGCAGTAATCTTCCTTTGTCAAGATCTGGGATCACCGATGTCATACAAATACAAAAAGCTCCCAGACAACACTTCCTAGATGAAATCCAGTAATAATGTGTTTAAAGAGTTCAGAAAAAATAGAAGAGAGCTCACTCTGGAACTAAGGCAGACGGACGCGCTTACGTGAGCCCGAGGCTTTGTGCCTGCAAGGCAGGTGTTTGCTGGCGAGACCTTGTCAGGCATTTCGGTACCGCACTGTACAGCCTGCTGGTCTTGCAGTGCGGTGGTTTTGAGTCATTAGCAGMTGTGTGGCTTCGTTTTGGGAAGTAGAGTCCCCAGAATGGGACATAACACCACTGCAGGGATTTTTGTGCTGTAGCAGGTCTGCACTTATGCAAAAGAGGGGCTTTATAAAGCTTGGGGTGGCTGCAGGGGAGAAAGTAGTTCTTCAGGCTTGGAAAATGAAACACTCTTTCTCTTCATTGCTGTCTTAAAATTTTTGGCTTCTCTTTTCTTGAGAAATTGTKTCAATCTACCTATCCTGTAGGGATCCTGTAGCCCCTCCTGACTCATGTTTCCTCATCAGCTTCGCTCTTGGGCACTCCAGAAATGTCACTGGCCATGTCCATGCCGTGAAACGGCACTGTTTACTCTGCAGGCAGGATACCCACAGCATGCTAGAGAGACGTGCAGGCACCCAATGAGTCTCTGCTGGCCAGGCAGTCTGACAGTCAGGCGGGGATGTGCTGCTTTTTGGAACGGCAGATCCCTGATCTTGCTCAATTTCCATCTTCTGGTGCGGTCCTTAGGGTTTTATACCTTCKCATGTTGGTATTTTTTTGTGTGATTGAGTTACTTTTGTCATCTCAGCAACTTCCCTTCTGTGTCCTCCTCCTCTCCTTCCCTTGCATGGTATTAGCATACAGACTATTGCAGCTCACAAACAGTTTTCCAGGAAAGAAGATCCAATTTTGCACAGCTGTACTGTGCAAAACAAGCACGGGCAGACAGCTGAATCTTGGGCTGGAGCTATAGATTTGTTACCTGAGGTAGTTTATACATAAGCCAATACAGTCAGTCTTGCTAACCTGTGTTGAAGATGCCCATGGTGATTTTTACTAGTGAAGTGCTGGATTGTACTTGAATTCCTGGCATTCCCTTCCTTTSCACCTGATAGTCAGTTGATTCCTTTGTCAGCAACTGGAAGCTCTAAGGGATGATAGTTTGTTTTGTTGTTGTTTTTTTTYAAACAAAGTACCATTGCTGAGCAAAAACAGTCCCAGGGACATACTGTGCCAGGCGCTTTCAAATACTGAAGTAGAAGGTACCTTTTAAAACACACTTTCATTAGCCTTGATTCAAAATTCTCCATGTCTTGGCAAATGGCAATGGGAACATCTTTGTAGACTGGAGAAGTGCTGGTCTGATCCTGACTTTGAGTCTGTGCGTGGCGTTAGCATCTGTTTTCCTTGGCGCTGAAGCTTGAGCAATGATGAAGCTGAGATGAGGAAAATGCAAAAAACGGGATGGGCTGAGCCCCTACAGACAGCCACTGAAGTATTTCTGTTCTTAGTTGGTCTGTCGTCGTGCCAATCCATTAATTCCCGTGACATTTCTATAAGCTTATGAACAACTTTTTTTCTCTCAGAATTTGAAACCCTGTGACTCTATTGTTCCAGTCTCTTCCCCATCACCAAGCAAGTCCTAAGACTTTTCTCTGGGCACTTTAGAAGGCGGCACTTGTGACTTTACCTGTTTAAAGCAGAAAACTGAAAAGAAAACTCTCCCGCTGCAGGGAAAAAAAAAAGTCCTGGCACTGACAATAAGAGAGAAGCGAGATTGTGCAAGGAGGGCGGGCACATTTGCGGTGAGACCTCTTTGGGGAATGACCCTATTTCAATTGGACTGTGCTGAGACAATGATGCTTTCTGAGACAGGATTCAAAGAGGAGCAGAAGAGCGAGGGACTGAAGCACTCCTGGATTTGCCAGCTTCAAGAAGAAAGCAGCTGAGGCAGTGATATAATAACCACGAGAGAAGCTGCAAAACCTTTGATTTAAAGCTGTTCTGCTTGAATGGTATTGCTATCAAGCACCCTTTTTAGGCACTGAAAGCTTTGCCAGGGATAAAGGAAAAAGAGACAAGGGACCCATACAAATAGTACAGCAGTTTGACTGTCTAGTTCTTAGCACATGGAAAACTTTTGGATGCTGTGGTAGTGGCAAAAGCAAGAAACATAAAGTTAGATAACTCAGTGTTCTCTCCCTCCGATCCCTGTTTTTGTGTACTGAGCAAGGGTCTAAGAGCACTTGTGGTTTCTCGTGGTATCCGAAGTCCCAGATTTCACTCAACATTTGCTTTTGCTCTGGCAGTCCCCTCTGTGGAGAGTTCTCCATTTCACGTCCTGCTCTGCACGTGAGAGGTGTCCGTCTCTCTGAAGGGATAAGATCCCATCTTGTAACACTTGCAAAAATGCTTATCAAGCTGTGGGACAAAGCACAAGGAACTGAAGTGAGAAGTGACAATCTGCTTTATGCAGCAGGGAAGCACTTGGCAAAGATGCAATTTATAAATGAAAGAGTTGCCAAGTTTTTTGTCGTAATTTGTTCTGCTGACTTTTGCAGAAACGAAACCTGGGAGATTATAGGAATGCTTCTCTGTAACAGATTTCTGTAGAAAATGTGGCATGAAAGAACAAGATACGGTGGGACAAATTCCCAGCTTCTCAAAGGTCACTTCATGTTCATTGTCAAAGTAAAGAAAGTCTGAAGTGAACATAATTGTAAATGATAGAGCTTCAGTAATTAACAAATCTTTTTGCAGTTCTTGATGTGGCGGAGGGAGCTTGGGGCAGGCCTGTATACAGTTACTCTTCTAAATGTGGACTTTTAAAAAAACCCAAATGATATAAAAGATTATGTGGAAACTTTCAATCTAGCCCTCATTTATGTGAACTCAGCTGGATTATTAAACAGCTGCTCAGAAGATTTTTTTCTGGGATTTTTTTTTCTTCAAAGGAGAACTAAGTTGCCATCAAACGGAACAAAAGTTCCTCTAAGGCTACAGGTTTATTTCTGTCTGTTTTGGTGGGGAATGTAAACAAAATGCTTCCGATCAGCTTAGATCTGACCTCGACCAAAACACTTCAGGTTGTAACGTTGAAATCATCAGCGCACAGCGAGGGCTGGGGGCTCCCGGGGGTGGCAGGGCAGGGCAGCCAGGACCCGTCCCACCGCCCCGGCCGGGCAGCCGGGGCATCCCCAGCTCTGGGTGATGGGCACATCCGTGGGGATGGGCCAAGGCCGGGATGTCAGCCCGCAGGGGTCTGTGGTTGCAGGATCAGCAGGGACATGTCCAGACATAGGCATGGTGTAACCATGCTGGGGCTGGAGTTCTGCTTTTCTAACGTATTAAGATCTGATTGTATTTTTCCATGTTCACGCTAATACCAGGCAAATTGTCTTGTACCACTTCATGCATTTCATTAACTCTGGGGTGGGGTAATCACACAATGAAGGAAATGTGACACACCGACTGAAGGTTTTGCAGGTGGACTCAATTATGAGATGTTCTCACACCATCAGGCAGTGTGGACACCATGAGGAAGCGATTTCTCTGACAAAGACATAAAAAAAGAAAGTTCTTAGTTTTGCACAAGGGGAACAAGATTCAAATATACTTTTATTTTTATTTTAAATGTATATTTCAACTCACTTCAGAGTCTCTCTCTCCAGTTAGTCTTTCTGACCATGCTCATCTTCCAGGTTTATGGAATATTTGGGATTCCAGTCCAGCTCAAAAAGGTTTTTAGTTTTTCCTTCCTTTTTTGCAGGCTGGTTGAATTCTGTTTGAGAATTAGTCCCATGCCAGATATATAAATGAAATAATCTTCTGACCAATTGGAAGTCCCTTGCAATGGCAAAGTAGCAAATTAGAAAACATTAATTTTCCAGTGCTCTGTTCGATCTGCATACTTGCTTAGTACACATTGCTTGGCTTTGCTGATTTCCTGACAACTGCAAATCTCATTAGGGCCAATGGTGCAGCAAAAATCAGGTCACTTCTTTCTTAATTTCAGACCACAAGTTTAGGAAAGTCACTATTAACTGCAACCCTGAATCTTCATAAAAGTCTGTGTCCTTAGAGCTTGTGGCAGAGATGCATAAATCTGCACATTGTAAATCCTGCACTCCGGATCTGGATATTCAGGGGAGTGAAAAACAGTGTTTGATATGAGTTTCCGCATTTAGAAAAAGAAAGAAAGAAAAATCCTTAATGTACTTAATTCCCTGTGGAGCAGCATGCTACCAGTAAAAAAAATCTCAAGCAGATTGTATACTGTCAGAAGCAAAGGAATAACAGCAAATGAGTTTCAGAGCAGAATTTGTTAAGGGAAAACAAGAGGAGAAACTAGATCTTTGATGAACAAATACTCGGGAATGGTTCTGAATCATGCATGCAATACTCGCTTTTAACCAGCTTTCCCAGTCAAACCTGGGAATCGTCTGGAGCTCTCTCCAAAGCCACCACCATTCAGAACATCAGACACTGTGGAAAAAAATACACATATTAACATTTAGCATTTCTCCTAAGGTTCTTGCCTTAGCCAGAAAAATTCGCTGTGCTTAAAAAGGTGCTTAAGCATGAAAACAAGTTATCTGCAAAATATCTATCAAATGCCTACCTTCAAAAGGCAATTCAGTGAGAAACAAATTCTATTCAAATACATTGCAAATGCAAGTTCTCAGCTGGCTGGAAGCTGGGGCTGTTTGCTGGTTTGCATTGCTTGGGGGATAAGCTGACTGAAATGGCGAACTCCCTTCACGTTGCCTTCTCTGAGGGATCCTAATGTGAGCGTGAAGAATAAATGCCATCATGACTGTCAGGAATTGAGCAGTGGTTGATACTTTTATTTTCTCATTCCATTCCTAGAGTTCTATTCAACAAACAGTGGGTGGAATTAATTCCTCCCAGCAGTTTCTTTTTTTTTTTTTAATGAACGATAATTTTATATACTACGCCATTAGCTGTCACCGCATCACTCTGAGCACCCAGACTGTGAAATTCCTACGGTGCTTGTCACAGGTTGTGCACTCAGAGTTGTCATACTCCGTTCTTAATGGTTCACAATTGTATGAAATGATCTCCTACTAAACTTGACCTACATTATTTTCTCCCCTACACATCTCTCCTTCTTTACTCAAGACAGAAGTTTTGATAAAGCTGTATACTTTGACATGCTTATCTACTTTACACAGCAGATTTACCAGGTGTCGAAGTGTTAAAGGACTTATTTTTTCAGTTAGCAGCTCCTGAGGTAGGGCTCATTCTCGGTTACATGAGAGTTGACTTCACCCTTTTCCCATCTATGCCTTTGCTTCATCAAGTCAGCTGAAGCTCTCCGTGATGGCAGTGATGCACATCCTTATTTAAAATAAGATATATGCATAATACTAAGCACATGAGGGAGGCCTATGAAAACTGCTGACCTGCATGTAGAAATTATTTGCCATGTTAAACACAATGCCAACATGACAATGGTATTAAATTATTATTATTATTTTTGTTTGTCTTAGAGTTACTCACTCCTCCTCCTTGTTAATAAGACAAATCATGTTAGGTGCCCAGTGTGCGCTTTTGCACTGTCAGAGAAGACCTGGTCTAGAGATGTCCCAGCCTTGCCTACATGTCTAGGCACAAGCCCTCATACTGGACTCAAAGCTGTTAATTTCTACAAGGTCAGAACAATACTGGACAAACAGGACTGATTGATTTTTTCTTATCATAGCTAAGAAAAGATAACTAGCAAACACCAAAAGCCTAGTAAAGCAGAGGCACAGTTTGTAGCCTTGATATTACTAACAAACAATAATAAATGAGTGAGCAAAGCACACAAGTTTTCACACAGGTTTATCACAGTTCAAATTTCTGTCTGTTAAGAGAAACCAGTTGCTGAAGTGAAGTTAGATAATTCATGCCAGCCAGTACATGGCAAAAGGAAACCTCCTCTGGTGAGAAGAGGTTGTCTCTGCCTAAGAATGATCTATGTTTAACCTGCACTTTTGCTAAAAATATGTGCAGTGTGACCATTGCTACTCTCGTTGATTTAAACTGATCTACATCAAAATCTTAGGGAAAACAAGACAACAGCAGCATTTTTGTTCTCTCCCACAAAAATGAAAGAAAGTGAAATAAAATAAAACAAAGCCACTTTTTAGCAGGAAAGATAATGCCTAAGAAGTTAATGGAATGAAAAGTTATATCCTTAAAAATAAGAGCAGTCTACTTAAATTCCCTACCTTCATATGCATCTTCAGTATCGAATTCTAGAAGGCCAAAAGCCCAAACATAAGAAGTGCAGAGAAAGAATATAATTTGTAAGCAAGGGAGACAGGATGATTAACAAAAGGGGTTATAGTTTCTTTTTTTTTTAACAACATCTCCCTTATACTAATTTTCTGTTTTATTCTTAATTTGATTTTGAAGCATACAGATTATGGTAAATTTGTAAGACAATGCCTCAATTAAAGCTAGGTTTTTATTCAGTTTATGTGATACCTTAAAGAACAATTGGCTTGAATTAGATGACACTGTCAGACTTTAAACTGATATATGATGTCTCAAATACGTTTTAGAGACTGTTACCCACCAAATGTGAATGCTAGAACAATTACTTGGTTTTACTTTTTTGCAGTTGTATCGAAAACAAACTAGTTGGGTTGCTAGATTGAAGGTAAAATAATCAGGACAATGGCATTTAAAAAAGCAAATACAATCTTCAGTCGTATGATATGGAAATGCTCTATTCTGAATAACTCCTACTGCCTACTTTCAAAAAATTCCCTTGCTCTAAAGACAGTCCAGTGGCTGTTAGAAGTAGTCACTGATGCAAACCCCATCTTGTTCATGAAAATGTTTTGAACAAAGCTTTGATTTTCTGGTGTTTATAAATGAAATAAAAAGTTAATAACTGTAAAATGTTGGCATCAGTACTATTTGGAGCATGAGAATGCCATGTAAATTGTAGTTTATTGGCGCAGTCTTTCACACACTGCAAGAAGATTTCTGAAAACTGAATTAATTGACGTCGCATATTTCCTCTCTCWTACAGATTTGTTTTAATGTAATTTGAATGTGAACAAAATCTGAAGCAAATCTTAGGCCTAGGCTATAATGGGAATCAAGGGGCACAATGAGCCTTTTATGAGGTTAACTACTGTAGAGAGGATAATTAGTATACATGTAGGCAGAGTTTGGGGAAATCAGGTTGGATGGAAGGGCCTCAGTGCAAAGCTTTTTATGCAATTTCCGCCACATCTGCATTAGTCCTAGAGACAGAAGTCTGTTGTTCCATTTTGTAGGAGAGAGTCCTATGGGCTTTCACAGGAAGACTCTTTTCCCTTCCTACCCACCGTGAGGTGGGTGGAAGAAGCCTTTTACGCTGACAGATTTGCCCCTCTAGAACACAGGATGTTTCTGGCAACATTTTGGCAAACCTTGATCCACAGCCCCTCTAACAAGGACAAGGAGAGCAATCGCCTGGCAGCTCTTGGCCAAGCATCTCAAGCCACCCTTATGCCTTCTACACCCCTGCTTTGCTTGCTCAATGGATGGTGGAAAGCTGGGAACTCCTCCCCTGATCCAAGCCGAGATAAGATGTCATCAGCCMCAGGTCTACCTTTGCATATCCATGCTGAACAAGACTTGGCAGTGTCATTTGCTGTTTGCAAATGATGTGCCCCACTGCATGGTGAGATGTATCCACCACACAAACTACGGAGGATCATTCAAGTTCTGAGAACGGAGCACCCCATACTTGCTCCAGATCTAGACAACTGTGCTGTCACTGAAGTTACACTGACGGAAAATAAGAGAAACAGCAGCGAACCTACCTAAGAATCCTCCCAGGTAATTCTTTCCTCTTTCTTTTCCAGTTGTAAAATTAGTGCCAGCCACCAGGGATCAGTGCTGTAACTAGCCTTGAAGTACTGCACTGAAAAGTAGATGCTTTAGCAATCCAAGCAGTGTTCTGAAACTTTAACAAAAGTCTTGAAGGAATGAAAAATGGTGCTCCAACCCATGCAAAAAAAAGCACCCTGAAGTTGAAATAAGCATTGAAAAACAAAGATGAGGATTCAACATCAAAGTTTACTGCACCAGAAGTGCCAGCTCTAACAACACTGATATCAAAGCCCAGTTTAGAAGCACCTGATCTGAAAGACAGCCCAGCTAAACAAACACCACAGGCCTTATCAAAATCCTGAAAATAGAAACAGAAATGAAAACAGACAAAAGAGAGAGCGGTGGAATTCACATAGATGTAATGGATCACACAGCACAAGGATCCATACAGGTAAAAGGTCTGGAAAAAGGCACTGCTAAAGCACAATTACACACAAAACCTGACACACTGGAAACAAGAGAAGAACAAGCAGCAGATAACACACAAATGCTAATAATTCAGAAAACAAAATCTGGGCTATTTGGGGTGGGGTGGGGGTGATGTTTGTGGAACTATGAAAGCTTAGGAAGGAATCTTTAGGGGAAGTTCCAGAAGATATGAAACCTGCTTACATATCAGATAATGGCTCTGCTAAGAAAACTGAAAATACTGGACATTTTAAATTGCCCAAACGTTGTTTCACATCGCCGTCCAAAATGGTTAAGAGTGGGTCAGGAACTGAAGTTTTTCAGTCAGAATATCTTTCTTACGCAGAAACAGAGGAAAATCCTGCTACTCTTTCAAGGAGTGTTGGATCTAAAATTCTTTGTAAGGGACATAGAGCCTCTACAAATGCTGTATTTAGAATTTCTGGTTTGGGTTTGTCCAAAGATCATATTGGTTCTTCTAAAATTGAACGGCATCCTATATTACCAAAAGGGGATGCAACTCTTACTAAATATGAGATGAACATTCTAGAACCTGAATCAAAATTATAATCTCTTGCTGATATGAATCTTTCTGCAACAGATTTTGAAATTTTAAATGAAGATGGTTCTTTGGAGCAAAAAAAGTCTGAAGCCAGGAGGGAAAAGCCCAGCTCCTGAAATATCTGTGGGTGACACAGAATGTACAGTTAAAATACATAAATCCTGAAATCCAAACTTCAGAATTTCTTGCTATAAGGGAAAACTGTCAGAAAGTGACATTGGTTCTGAAGTAGAGTCTGAAACTTCCTAGGGAAAAAAAAAATCAAGTTCTGCTGATGAAGATATTCAAAAAACAGGTATCAAATTCCCCAAAGGAGAAGATTCAGTTGAACTGAGGAGCCCTGAAATAGGAACCAAAGGATCATCATTTGTACGTGGAAGAAAGATGAAATTGGAAGGTCTTCAAAGGAGAATTAAAATGCCCAAATTCCAGGACCCAAAGTTTGGAATCTCCTTAAGGAAAGGGAAAGGGCCAGAGCCTGAGATCAGCTCTCCAAACCAGAAGCGGAGCTACCCAAACTAAAAATGACAGCAGAAATTGCTAACATTTCTGTGTGAGTTCCAGCATCAGAACTTAAATTTGATATGTCAGATCCTGGAGGAGAGGGAGCTGTTGATAGCCTGAGGAGAAGCAAATCAAGTTAAAAGGAGAACATGAGAGAAAAGCTGGAGAAGTTCAGACCAAAGAACATCAGGAATGTTTTTAAATGTCAAAATACAGAATACCTGTATCGGTCTAGATGTCCTTAAAGTTAGAGGGAGCGGGGAGAGGTTAAGGCCGATGTTGAAAGAAGTCTGGAAAAGCCTCAGGTAGGCATTCTCTCTGCCAAAATACAAACTGAAACAAATATTGCTTAAAATGCCTTTCCTATTGCCCTATGCCACCACTGAAATTACAAATGGAAAAGGAGGCATTCCAAAATCAGGAGATTGTGTGAAGAGTTCTGGCGTTAGCTTGCCAGAGGTGGGAGGACATATTTCATTACCTGCAAAGAGAACAGGGATTAGAGTGAATATTCCAAAAGCTGAAATGTGTGCAGATATAGTTAAGCACAGTGCTGAAGGACAAAAATGCATACTTCAGAATTCACCGTGTCTTTGGCAGAATTGTCTAAAACAGAAATAAGTGTTTCAAAAATTGACAAAGCCAGCAGTTTACCAAAAAATTTCCCTACATGTGCTCCAACTCTTCAAGAGCACAAACTCAAATCACTGGATACAGAGGTCCCCAAAGTAGAAAGCTCTACTGGGTTAGACACTTCAGGAGTAGAATTTAAATGATCATCACTGACATTACTGTGGGTGGAAATCAGGAAAAAATAGATGTTTGTCTTCCAAAGGAAGACCTGGATGTTTAATGTCAAGAGGCAGCAATTAAAACAGGAAAGATTATGGGTGAGATGAAAGATTATGGGAGAGGTGAGAAAGAGTATGGGTGAGATGAAAATTATAGACGATAGGCAAGGAAGCTGATTAAAAAGGCCTAGGTGTGAATGGTCTACAACAAAGGGATCAGAAGATGCTGCTTATGTTGCAGCCAAGCTGGAAGATGTAATGGTAGAAGTTGCAGGAGTGAAAATGGATGTGAAAAGTGTTGGAGTAGATCCTGAAATAGAATTTCAAGTGGAAAGTGTTGAAAAGGACGTGTCTACAGGAGTGGAAAAGCACGTAGCAGAGTACAAGAAAGCTTATCACCTAAAGAGACAACAGCAGACAGTAAAAAATTTGAAGTTGATGAGACCCCATCTTATGTTCCTGTTTTGAGAAACTAACATTGCATCTTCAACAAGAACTGAACCGATCTCGTTGGAGGAAGAAAAGGGAAGTCAATCAAATATTCCTGGAGATATAACCAAATGAGGATTGTCTTTGATCAATCTCCAGTGAAAATAAGATAATAATCTACCCATACAACAAAAAAAAAAATCTGTGTTCTTAATTTTCTGGGAACTGAAAATGAAGCAAAACCTGAACCTGACAACTATGAACACTTTGTTTTTACAGCATTTACCACATATAAATTCTCAAGTATATAAATGTATTATACTATGCACTAATAACTATATTGATTTGTTCATACCTGCCCAAAAGGAAACAAATCACCAGTACTATCTGCTGAAGTGTCCACATAATGACAGCACAGTTTCTAGATGTGGTGAGAATGATTACAAATAGATCTGAGGCTTTTCACCCATTATAAACCTGAGTTTTATGGATGTACATATGCAGACATGCCTCTTTTTGCATCCTGTATTGTCTTTCCCCATATTCTTCTACTTAATACAGGGAAAGTAGGCACAGCAAGATGTTTAGAAATTGGCTGGTAAAGGAAGTGTATTTGGTTGTCAGACCATCTCTAACTTGATGCGTTCTTCATTCCTACATCTTTGAGGTAGGGCGAAATATTTTAATGAGAACTGCTGGCAGTCTGTGCTCCTCACATTCTCTCCAAAAAGCGTGTTCAGGTAAGTATTAGGCACGTATTATTTATTTGGATCATGCAACGTTTCTCTGAAGTTGTTCCCTAGGTTTACATGTTATTGTTCAATAGACCCAAAATTACCACGTCAGACAGCAATGCCATACACCAGAACTGAGGAAGAGAATCATGATCAAACCAGGAAAACGGAAACGGGGGAAACGTAAGGTGTGTAAGGAGGGACACCCCATTCTAGCAGCAGTTCACGCCTGCTCACAAGGCAGCCTCCATGTGAAGCTTGCCCAGAAACTCTGCCCCACCAAACAATTTATTTAGCACTTGAAAATTTGAGAAGTTTTCTTCTTATCCTTATTCCTGCAAAATTTACCCCCCCATTTTTTTGCTGATTACAGTGAAAATGTAGCTTCGAGTGCCATCTAGAGGAGGACATACAAGGAAAATACTTCTGTTGGTCAAACATGTAACTTCTCAAAAAGATTTTCAAACTGACCCACTATTCACATCTACTTATTGCTGGGCACTACGAAAAATCTATCCAGAGGTTGTTYCTGCAGATGATTATTAATACAGCGCATGGTCAGTTGTGGTTGTTGGTACAGGATAATAAACCTGTGAAACAGAGCTAATGAAAACCAGCTGGGGGGTGTTTCTACTTTGCAAGACATTTTAATTAGTGAATGGAAATCTCAAAATACCAAGCAGAATCTGGAGAGGAAAGAGGAGAGGAGAGCACTAAAAGCAGTTCCATCTCCTCAGTATGTTCTCGTGTATCTGCCTTAACAACAACGCGCACTGGTTTGTAAAGATGAATATATCACCCCTGCATCGGCTCAGGGATGGAGGCTGCCGGGGCTGACTGCAGCRAGGGAAGGGATGACACAGGGCTTGGTGTAACAGTACGGCGGCAGGACAGGGGCCAATCTCCCAGTGGGGGGATGCTCCCAGGGCCCTTACAGAAATGAGTTTATCCAGTGATGAGAAACTGACCCCTGGAAGCTGCTAGTTGAGGAAAAATATGAGTCCAATATTTAGATACTACAATGCGATGTAGTGCCGTGCTACCCAGTGAAGAGTCATCAAGGATTTGCATACTGTAGAGATGGATTTGGATGGATGTAATTTGTCCAGGGGAGCCTGCTGTGAAATAATATTGGGTGATCTGAACATCAGCCCCTAACAGGCTGCTGGTACATGCTAGCRGTTGAAAATGGAGGTTCAGCTGCACGTCTGAGCTGTGATTTGGTTATGGAAAGTGCCTCACTTTGGGTGAACTCGGACTTAAAGTTTGCATTAAAATTCCTGAATGGAAGAAATTAAAATATAGTTTGGTTTTGAGGTCATCTTTGTAGGTGAAGTGAGTCAGTTCCTCAGCTGWTATTAAGTGACGCCATCCCCAATGGATTTAAGGAACATTTACTAACCTCAGGTTGATGTTACTCTGTCTTCAGCTGCAGGGTTTCTTTTCTCTTTGGATGAATCTTACCTGGCAGGTGAAATTTTGTTTTGAAACCCCYGAGTAGTACAAGTTGGACTGATCGTAGTTTTGTTGAAGCATGCCTACAGGCTCCTAAAAATCTTACTGGAAGTGATTTTTGGTCTTGAAAAAGAAAGATRTATATGTAAGGGATGAAAAAAGGATTGCTGGAGCGGTCCCTTCACTGTCGAGGGGTAATATTCTTTAAAAAAGGAAGATGATCTGATCAGGCAAGAGAAAAAAACATTAATCAGCTGGGGTGAAAATGTGTTGGTGGTGTGCCTGTGTTTTGATGCATCAGTGAAAGCACACTAAATAAACCAAATATTCTGAACCTGAGCTGCTGAGCATTGTAAACTCGCTCTCTAAAAGCTGCTGAATACCACTTGAAATCAAGAAGTAATGAGGTTGACAGGAGCCCATACCTGGCTACACCAGAACTGGCACCCCTACCACGAACACCGCGGTGGCATGCATGAAGGGCTGGGTGGAGAAGGAAGAAGCGGGTGTTAAGCTTTTGGCTTAAATGCCACATCCTCAGCTGGTTTCTGCCATTGTCAGCCTCGGCGGGGACTGGGAAGGTTCACAAAGCCTGCCCTGTTCCCCCAGCTCTCCTGCTTGCTAGGAAAGATATTTCACATTGAAAGGGAAGAGCGATTTCTATCTCCTGCTGCCTCGCATGGATATGCAGCTTAAGCTATTATCTGCCTCTCTTTTAAAGTTCAGTTTTAAGAGATTAATATTAGAATACTTAACGTCAACATGAGCAGGGACCTGTCAAGGTCTTGTTCTGACTTCCACTCCCCATTGCCCACAGCATAACTTTCCCCCTGAAAAGAACGGGAAGATGTGTCGGTCCTATCTCTATGTGGGGAAGAACAGCCCTAACTCCCGTTAACGTCAGTGGAAATTGTTAGAGGTCACAGTAGTCACTATCACTGTATTAAATATGAGCATTGCTACTGCTCTTGCAGCAATAGATATTAATGTTTGTAATGCCACAGGTTGTGTGGTTTGTGAATTTTAATGTGCCCAGCAGAGCTCCCTAAAGGTGAATTACTCCGCAGAATCCATAACAATCTAAAGCCTTTTCTTTCTGGTAATTTAGAAAAACAATCTTGCGCTGCTGCTGTAGCTGTTGGTTTTTAAGGCTTTCATTACCTACAGAGAAATCATGTTTGACACAATACTGTAGTTATTGAGAACACTGGTTATATTACACAGTGCACCTAATATATCAAAATCCACATATCCCTGGATGCAGACAAGATAATTTCTTAATCTTTTTCTGAGTCATGCTGGACAGCTACGTCATTGGTAGAGACCACCAGAATTACAGTGGACAGGGCAAAAATATAATAGGATAGAACTTGTTTATATATCAAACTAATTTTTTTTTTTTTTTTTTCTGTAGGTAGGTTATTCTATGACTTTAGCACTGACTTTTCATCTGTTGAACCAGCTGGTACCTGGTTGGTAGCGACAGAATGCTGGAAAAAAAAAAAATCCTCTAGTTTTGATCCAATTTTCTCTCATTCCTAAAACCACTCTCTACTCGGAAATAAAGATGTGCTGCATTTTGGCCATTATTTTCATATGTGAACCTTCTGTAGCGGTAGCTCTGTTCTTTAGGGGAGAAGCATGTAACACTTCAAGTTACATGAAAATGTGTAAGAAGACAAACATAACAAGTATTATTGATGGCAACTTAATTCATGCTGACATCTCCATATTTCTAATTGCTCTGACTCTGCTTCTCTATCTCTGAGGAGATAGAGGAGGAGTATGTAACATAGTAAAGTATCCTCATCCATAAGGAAATTGCTTTCATCGAAGTGGTAGATTTTACCAAATAAGGCTGCTGCTGGAATGAAGGAAATTCTGTTACCTGTGCCCCAGACTATAATTTACATATGAATTAGTTGGGATGAGGGTGGGCATGGGTGGGGGGTGGTTTGCAATCTCAATGAGGCTTAAGAGAGAGTAGAACCATCATTTTTTCCTTGAGAGCCTGAGTTCCTCATCAAGAAATGCAGTGTGTGTCTAATAAATTACAGATTTATCAAGAATCCCCCTAAGAATATTCAGAATGAGATAAAAATTAATTCATTATTCATTAGTAAAACTGCTTAGATTTGGAAAGTGTTTGTGGTTTGGATTAATGTGCAAAGTTATCGAGACAGCACTCTCRGTTAAGCAATCTGCTAAATTGCTGCAGTAAGGAGATCGTCACCTGTCTGTGTGCAGTTTTCTGCAGTTATCTGGAGGTAATTGCATCCCAGCTGCTTTGAGTTCTTTGCTGGTATCTTATGTTTTAAATGGCCTGTAAGGCAGTTTTCTTCAAAGAACAAAGTATCCTTTCTGCTTTACCAGTCATGTGCTCACACAAAGCAAACGCATCTGATTGATACTGGTTAGTATTTAAGAGCTCAGGGCTTTGTTTTGTGCGGAGTTCAAAAGTGAGCAAGGCAACTCCTCCTTGCTGAGACTTTTATACTGCTTAAGGCACCTCCCGTGGTGCTAGAAGCATCTGTTGTCTGGTTTTAATGATATTCTTCATAACACCCCTGTATGTGTCCTTATGCCTAGGGCCCTTCTCTCTCCCCGGTCCCCACTTTCACTATGGCCTATTTCTTGCTGAAGTGGTATTGTCTGGTTGTCAAAGCTACACTGGCCTAASCGTGCTGAGATAGGCTCTGTGGTTTTGAAGTCCCCTTGAAGGGGCTTAGATGATCACCACTTGGCAATTTTTGCCCACTATAGGTTCAGAGTCTTCTCTCTTTCCTTTCCTTTTTTGAGTGAAACGTTTCTGATGTTTCACCATCTGTGTTAGTTTTCTTAGTTTGCCACTGCTGGAGGATTGCCATTTCTATAGCAAAGTCCCATTTTCCCCATCTAGCAAACCAACTTATCCTTTTTTTTTCCAAAATAAAAGGAGAAAAAAGTTTCAGTTTTCAGGAAACCTTGGAAATTCTCCCCCTGCCCCTCGTTATTTGTCAGTGGAGAGAGATTATTAGATTATTTTAGCCCAACACTAATTCATTTGGATTTCCAGCCCCTGTGTTTCTAGGAATTGGTCATTGCTTCTGTGCTGTTGTTCTCGTCTCCTGAATTTCTTTCTGGGTTTAATAAAACTTACAGCTTAATATTTTCTCAACTTCTTAGATGCCCTTAACAATCACTTTTAAGGCATAAGGATATAATAATAATTTTGAGCTCTATTTTGTTCCTTTTATATCCTTCCAGCAGTGAATGGATATGGCCTCGTAAGAATGTTTATATGGAGTTGGTAAGTTTATTGAAACATATTTTGACTCAAAAGTAGGATATCYTTTGCTGGATTTGCTTCTCCCAGGCTATGTGAGGACTTGCTGTCTTTTAGGCCCAAATTCTGCAAGCATTTATGCATGTGTTTAATTTTACAAATTAGTTTCACTGGGACTGTCCCTGCATAAGCTTTTGAGGAATCAAAGCCTTAACCAGCTTTCTGATGATGTGTCCTTCCTTTCATGCAAATCCTCTCTACTATGAGGTGATCTAGCAATGTCTTTAAGGAAAGACCCTCTCAGCTGTTTAAAGTGTGCTACAGGACAGACATCTGAAGAGACCCCATCTTGTGTTCTGTAAGGAGCAGAGGTGGGCCTGTTGGCTCTCTAGGAAACCACATCAGAACATGGGGCTTCATGTTGTGCTCCTGCAGTCCAGAATTACTGGTCAGTAAATTACAAGAGTAGAAGAAATGTGTGAGGAGTCTGCTGTGGGAAACTCCTGCTCAGTGCATGATACTTGACAGAAGTGGTGTGCAACAGAGGCATTCCCATTCCCTGAGGGAGCGTGAGATTGATCCTTAGAATGAAGGTAGGAATTTGGGTCTGCAGGAGGTAAAGTCTTCCTGGAGCAGAAGAAACCGTGTATGAATGAAGCTAGGGCTCTCTGTTATGACCTAGGGAAGCACCTTGCACAAGACTGGGAGGATTCCTAAGACAGAGAGGTATCAGTTGCAAAGGATGAACCAGGAGACGTGAAGGAGTTGTGATGGGGAAGGGCTTGTAACACCTGGACTTGAAAGCTGGCATCAGATGACCAATGGAGCATGCACAAGGATTCACCTCCCTCCTCTGATGCCCTGAATTCAAGAGGAGAGAGACCAGAGCAGGATCTGGGTAGATGGGCCCTGTTCTTCTTCACCCAAAGAAAAACTGTGATGCAATGCTCTTGCTTGGGAGAGAGGAAAGGTAATTATTTCCCTATTTTACACATGGAAGGGGATCCCAGCTGTTTTGTGGTTTACTATAGGAGTGACAACCAAGTTCCTTGATCACTTGGAGGGAGTTAAACCCTCCATCCTCGAGAGATGGGAGCAATGAGTGAAGAATCTGGCCCATGTGTCTTTGTCATCTTCCGGCCTTGGGATAACTATATGCAGGTCTGTTTACTTGGGTTTTTTTCTTTTTTTCTTTTTTTCTTTTTTTCTTTTTTTCTTTTTTTCTTTTTTTCTTTTTTTCTTTTTTTCTTTTTTTCTTTTTTTCTTTTTTTNTCTTTTTTTCTTTTTTTCTTTTTTTCTTTTTTTCTTTTTTTCTTTTTTTCTTTTTTTCTTTTTTTCTTTTTTTCTTTTTTTCTTTTTTTCTTTTTAGGAGGGGAATGCATGATAAGGCAGAGGAGAAAGAAAATGTTAATGTTTTCTAAATGCAGACCTCCAAACATGGGTTTGGAACAAGTTAAATGCTGTCTATACAGTAAAAATAGTGTTTGGATTTCTCCTTTTCATCCATTTGCAAGCTGTGGCTGTGTACCCATGCACAGCTATTGCAACCTCACTATCACAGTGGTTCACCTTAAAGACAAAAATATTCTTTTCCGAATTAAATCAATCATGAAAATATGGCATCTTCTGGGGATGCTTTCAGCCATCCCTCAGCATTAAAAGCTTGAATTTGGCAAGTTTTTTCAAGTGTGCAAGTAATTCTGTTTCTTCTTTGGACGCTGTTTAAAGTGGGTGCTTAACTTCTGCAGCATGGGAGTAGTCTCGTCTCATTAATTTTTAGCCCACTTCTACTTCACACGCACAGAAAAAAAGGGCCATAGAAAAGTGACAAATAGCTTGCTTTCTCAGAATACATCCCTCGAGTTTCTGGAGCTGTTCATTTCTGTACCAGTGATAGATCTTGAGCTCTTACTTTCTATGTAAGAAGCAGGATTATTATTATGGGAAAATGACAGTAACTGATGAATAGGTAACTTCATCAAGATTGTTTTCACCATGCTGCTATGATGAAGAATAATCTGTAATTAGAAAGCTGTGTTGAAGTTTTTAGTCTGGAATCATTCCACATCTTCTCTGACAGGCAGGCTTATTAATGTCTTAATTTCAGTTTTGTGATTGCCCCTTGCTAAATCCATGCTGTGCTGTGCAGTACTTAGTCTGATCATTTATTTATGTTCTCCTTGTCAATCAGGAGATGACCAAAGATAAGAGTGTGAATTCAGTGAACTTCGTAAACCTGAAAAGGTTTAAATCCCTTATCTCCATTTAGATACATTTTGGAATCCCTTTGGAACTTAAGTAACAGGAGATTTAAATTTTTTTTCAATTTTAGAAATGTGTGAAACTTGATGAGTATTGTAAAAAAATTGGCTAAAATGTATTGGCTATTGCAGGTTTCATGTCATCAGCAGCAGTGAAAGATCTAAATGTATTTTAGCATCTAAACTGTCACCATCAGCTATTCTCCTAGAGACTTCAAATTTCCTTAGGTAATTATTTGAGGCTGTTTATAGGATTAGGACAGCAATGCTTTTGCTTGGTTTACATGCAAGTTTGGTCTCTAAAATTTTTCCTTTGTAAACGACGGCACCTAGAAACTTATTTTCCTAATAGATACTGGAGTAGAGCTCTGGTGAAGGCCACAGCAGAGCTGAGAAGCAACGTTTCTCTGTAAGTCACGCTTGTTCCTCCACCCTTTTGCCACAGGCTCCTGGCAATCCTGCTGGGTGGCAGATTCCTCTTCTGCAGCTTGCTTCCTTGTGGGGGATGGGCTGCTCCCTTTCCGCTCTCCAACAGTAGATGGGGATGCTCCATTGGCAGAACAGATCCTCTCTACTGCCTCAAAATATTATGAAGAATTAATTGTACAGTTATTTAGACTTCAGATAAAAATGTCAGCCCCCGTACCAAAGAATTTTATGCTTATCAAATATCATCCCAGCTTATCTGAGCTCTGCTGTGTGTGTACTTTGAGGCAGAAACATGACAATTTAGAAATTACAGCCTGGAGGAACACTTGCCTTCGTTTTTTTTTTTTTTTAATTTTTGATTCTTTTTAATTTTTTTTCTTTTTTCCTTTTTTTTTTCTGACTTCCATTATTCTGATTGAAGTAATTGTGTGGTGGATAGCGGTTGCTGCAGCTGGCTAAAGTTATCAGGAAGCTGCACTTCTCCCAGGGAGTGTCACCATACRTTTTTCAACGCCACCCTCCACATGTGTTGCAGTGATTGCTGCCTTGTTGCTGGATGTCCTGGAAGATGGAATGACTGGCATCACAGGCTAAGTCCTTTTCCCGCATTAGACATAATGAACTCATACTGGGGGTGACAGGCAGTGCTAGGGTCGTGATTACAGAGAAGAGCAGAGTTTAAATGGTCAAAAGTGGTAGGAAATGAGGGCGTGCAAGTGGCTATGAAAGGTATTGRCTTGCATAACTGGTGTTTGCAGACTAAGCTAAAAGGCTTCCTGGAGATGTTTCTAGTGAAGTTGGTGCTGATGCTGACAGGAACATCTATGGCTCTGAAGAATAGATTAGGCTTGCAATAGACAACCTGTTCATCAAGCAGAACTGGGTTTTGATAGAGTAGGGATAGTCTTCTGTGTTGGGGTTTACCCCAGCCCCCCCACCCCTGTGTTGCTCACTTGCTTTTCACATACACTGAAGCCTGAGCCTCTGCACCAGAACAGCAGCGTGTTCGGTCTTTGCTGATACAGAAAGTCATTTATCTTCTTATGACTTGCTGTGCAGAGCAATAAGGTTTTCAAGCAGACAGGGCTTCTGGTTTCTGGAAACTAAGCTAACAAACTCCACTTTGCAAGATTACCATTTCCTCTTACTATTTTTGGAAGTGTTTATTTTAGGGCCCTGAAATTAATCTCAAGAATGCCAAGCAACACTTTAAAGAACGAGTGGTGATGGGGCCTGGGGAGGAGGGAACTAGAGGAGAGCTTATGTCACCGAGTTTTCTTCATGTAATTGAGTTTGCTCTTTAATCACAAAAAAACAGTCATCTGGCTCTGAAATAACTGTTGTTGCAGTGTACCCTCCTCTCTTCTGATTTCTGCCATTTTTGGCAAATAGTGCATACAGTACAAAGGCCCTTGCAGAGTTATTAATCATGTTTGGCAGCCAGGCTGCACTAATCTACTGTCTGGAAGCACAGAAAAGTACTAACTTGTGTGTTTTGAGATGTAGTGATTACAGCTCTTGATACCTTTCTTGCTGCAATGACAACTGCAGGAAAAAATGGATGACCATGGAAAAAGCAGAACTCCTCAGCCCTTCCCTCCTGCCCCCAGCCCTAGTCTATACTGTGCTGGGACCAGAGTTGGGGCCAAATTTACACTGGTTTGCGGGGTATAGTTGGCAGCAAAGCATGGGGGAGGTGATAGCTGTGATGGTGTAACACAGCTTTCGCATACCAGATGGATGGGAAAGGCAAGACTTCATACACCCTGCCTATGGGATCTGGTGATTTAGGAACAGGTAAGGATTCAGAACTTTCCTTGCCCGATTCCCAACAGGAATTTTGAAACAAGGTTCCCAGTTGAAGGAGGATAACTTGATGGTAAAGGGATCAAAGCCTTTTTCTTTCTCTCTAGCCCAGTGGCAACACCCTTCCTGCCTATATCCGTAATACATCAAGCATGGAAAAGTGATGTCAGTAATTCAGAACTTGCAGCCAGCAGAAACTATGTGTGGGTGCCTTATCCCATCAACCAGATCTTCACAAATGGTGGGCTAGCATTTCACCTACAAATAAAGTCATTGCTTTGGCTATGAACACCTTCAAGCTTCAGCTGTACCTGAAGCTCAAACACTGACATACCTTAACTCTTCCGTATTTGACAAATGGCTCCTATCTGTACAACATGGAGAAGCTGGCTGCCAGCTGTGAAAAGACCTGCAGAGTCTCAAATCTGGTTGCAGGTTTTTGGTCTAATTCTATGACCCAGCATGCTGGGAATAGAAGCCAGATCTGTGATTACAAAAGGTCTGATTTCTTGTAGTGGATGGACCTGTAGTGATTTTTCACTTCATTGATGGCCAGCACAAAAATGCTGTGTTGGTTACATGGAGCAGTACAGGATGCTCTTGGGCAGGAATAGTATGATCCATCCATCAGCTCTACTATTTTCAGTCACTCCTTTTTTATTCATATACAGTGCCACCGTTCTGCTAGGAACTTCCTGAGCAAGTGGATTTTAAAGGAAGGTTTCAGTTTGCCAAATAATTGAAATGAAAGCTAATGGTGTGTATCACTTCTTGTTTAGTGGAAAAAGTGGTCTCGGTAAAGGTACTTCTGACTGAGGCTGTTTGGCTTCTTACCAATGGTAAAGAGTTTCTTAAAGAGTGTTAGCAATTTGTTCAATGTCTGCCTAATCCATTTCCAAGAGAGTTAATGCACTTCTTTTTTTTTTTTAAATTCAGAAGTTACTATGAAAGTAATAAGTCAATGTGAGCCTCTTATTTTACCTCACAAAGAGAAGCTGAGAGTTTCAGGAAAACCAGTAAGATATGAGCACAGTTTGTGCCAGAAGAAATATTCTTCTTTCTCTTGGCTGAGAATTTATGGATGCTAAAGCTCRTCTTCCTGCGGTTAAGGAAGGCCAGCACCAGTGATGCCTCAAGATCACATTTTCTTAATGTGGTATGTAGTGACAAGGGCACCTACCATTGCAGAGAGAGCTCAGTTCTGCAGCACTCCTGGACACCAARAACAGAACAGATCTTATGAGAACAAAGAGAAGTCCCATAGCAGGTTAGGAAGGATTTCAGCGATCAGTGATGAAACCTTGCATAGCAAGTGTTGAGTCCTGTGCTAAGATCTCTTACTCTTAATTGTTCTAGAACAATTTTAATTGTATTGGTTTAAGATGGGTGTAGGGACTTGCTGAAATTAYGAAGAGTACCTGAACAGGGCAACCTGCTTGAGCTGACCCTGCTTGAGCAGGGGCATTGGATGAGATGGTCTCCAGAAGYGCCTTCCAGCCTTATCCTTCTGTGATCCTGTGGTTCTGTAACAGCAGAGGACCTGAGCTACACAGTGCATTACACCACCTGCTTCCATCATAAACATGGAAAAGCCACTGAAAACTCAGAAGCAGGGCTAAGAAAACAACYTAATGCTTCAAGAAATGTGGTCTATCTTCTTTTTTTTCAGTCTGAGCTGGTCTTTCATTCAGTTACCTTTTGAGATTTTTCAACACAGTAAGAAATTACATGGGCAGCAGACTTGTTTCATAGACTTTATATATAATGGCTTTAAACTGTATTAATTTACTGCCCTGAAAACATAATAGAACCGTAATGACTCAGTGATCTGCAGTGGAAATCGAACGAGATTAAATTCCCTTTTTTGCTGTACAAGATGACATTGCTTGTTGCATCACACAAMACAGAAATAGGTCTGAGCTACCTCTTGAATTTGGTGTTATGCACAGTGAAACTAGTGTGTGTGAGATAGAGAGGTCCAGTCTTAATCTTAGCAGCTGAAAAACCTCCTCTGGAACAGCCAATTTTTTTAATAACAAAGTCTTTTCAAGTAAGAAATGATTTAATGAAAACCAGAATCATTTATGAAATCACATTGATTTCATTTTCCTCCTCAAGATTCCTGAGAGTTTTTACACCTGTTTAGGTTGTATTTCAGATATTTTCCTGGGATTGATTTATTATTTTTAGTTTCCTGTAGTTTCTGTCTTACGCTTTTGTTCTCTGAGTACTTTTKTTGTTGTTGTTGTTCCTGTCCCATTAAACCTGATGGAGAGGCTCTGTTTTGAACCGAAACTGTATTTAAAATTTCCATCTATTCCCCCTCTTYCTTTAGAAGTGGTCTATGCTCCATAGATCAGGATGGAAAAAAATTTCCTAATTATGATTTTTTTTTGGCAGCGTTGAATTTGTTTTTCATTTGTGCCTACCTGTTATACAGAGTATCATGAAGCGTCACTGGGGATTTGTACRCCAGCCATTGGATTTAAGTTTTCAATTGCTGAGCATTGGCTTTGGATTTATTGGTACTATTGACCAGACTGGATGTTACTCCAATAAAATAATCTAGCCAACCACTGATAAGGTGCTGAACACACCAGCAAAGTGCATCATTGCTTAGAGCACCAAGGAGGTCTGTACAATTGCTTTTCTTGTGGATGCTACCCCATTCTCCGCTCCCAAGCAGCCCTGGCCCATTTAAATGTACAAGCAGGTCTATCGTAATGCTGAAAGCCTGCTCCACTTTATGCGGGAACAGACACTGCCGAGTCCCAGCATTCGCATTTATCCGATGGGTTAATGTTGGTGGTCCATTTCCTAAGTTCCTGCAGCGATTCTGGGGTGAGCTGTTTCTGGAGAGCCTCGCCAGTTTGCTCTGAATTTTAAGGTGAAATTGTGGGGTCATCTCTAAATGTTGAAGTGTGTSCTTGTGTGTATTTTGGTGAAGAAAATGTGAGTGTCCACCAACTCCATTATCATGTAATGCAGGGGAAGGTGAGAGGGACTAAAASGGCTTTGCTGTGCCTTATGCTTCACCCTTTCTGGTGGTGATCTGCATGCCTTTCCATAAAGTTTAGGAAGAAAAATATTTGGTTCCCCCAAAGGAACTGAKGGTGGGGAAGAGGGGACGCAAATTGTTCACAAAGTCCTCAGTTAAAGCTCGACCAGYTGAACCTGTTAGAGTTTGAGAAGTTGTGAGTACCAGCTTAACAACAGTGCAAAGTTAAATTTTGTCTCTGTTTCCTTAACCAAACAAACTAGAGGAATTCCAGTGGAGAGACAGAAAGCATAACTGRTGCAGGAACCTCTACCTCTAATGAGGGGGTGAGTTTCATGATAAATACTGTTTTTTACTCTCCCGAAATTGTGCTACTAATTCCATGTTTTGCACTGCTGCTCCATTTTTTATGACTGTATGTCTTAAACTGCAGTCACGAGCTGTTAAATTCTTTTAGCCAATATATTTTTTTTCATTGTAKAGAGTATTTTTATAACATGTTGAAGCAGCAGTAGTGTCACCTGTCTGAAACTTCTGAGCTCAAAAAGAAGAAACTCATAGTTGGGATTCCCTGATGAGGAGCCTGCTTTGAAGAAAGGTGAAGTGGGACTGGAAGGATTCTTCTCAGCCTGGATACATCCGAGCCAGGTACAAGATACTCTACAGGTAGCTGTTCAGTAGGGAGTTCCACGTGGACAAAGCCATCTCGCTAAAATAATACCATGGAGACTACTCTCCACATATTTAAGCAAGCAGTAACTGTTGCAAAAGGTGCCCCTGCCAAACTTTTTTCCCTGAGCATGGACACAGGATTTTGGGATGGAGAAAACAGGTTTGCAAACTGCTGTCTGTATATGCTATACTGAATTCCCATTGCTAGGAATTGTCTTGCTGCATCCATAAACTCACGGCGTCGTGTGGCTGAGATCTGGATACTTTGGTACTGGGGTGCTTTGGTTCATCAGGAGGGTATCTGTTCATGCAGAGAGCTGCCACTGTGGTGGTCTTACTGTTGCTCCCCAGATGGGAAGCAGAGGCACTGAAGCCAAGACTCCGGTGGACAGGAGGACTGGGCTGCAGGGGGGGACAGCAGTAACTGTCACAGCTGCAGGATACACAGCCAAGTACCAGAAGGTTCATGCCTGGAAATACAGCGGGATCTCAAAGCCAGTCTTTTCTGCTTTCCTGTGCCCAGCTGTGCAGAGAACAAAATACAGATGAGACAAGTAGCGTTGGTGCTTCTGAGCCCAAAAGTGACAAATGCCATTAAGACCATTGCAGTAAACTGAAAAACCTCGAATAAGAGGTCCCTTTCAACCAGTTTAGTTCTTGAAATAACAGAAATATCTACAATTGCCTTTGCTTATTTGAAGTCTACCAATATCTTTGGTCCTATGCCTTTATCTACAAGCATTGGYTTTCACATGCAAATCAGATCATTGGCTGAGCAAATAATGACTAATATCCCTAATTCTCTTGTTTGCACAAATACCACTTGGCCTGTGAAAAATTTAGAATTGTATAATATATACTGAGCCTTGTCTCCCCAGGCACTGGAGTGGCAGAAGTCAGTTTCTGCGAGGCACTGTCATGTAGAAAGTGATTTTTAGTTTCTAGTGTAACTCAGTCTGATATTCTCCATGACAATCTTTCTTGTCTGCTAAATTAGCATATGGGTGATGTGCCTTAAGTCACGGAATTTCAAATATTCTGCAGCTGGCTTCCAAGGGAAACTAATTTTAGCTCAGACACTTGTGAACACTGGGAGATGCTTTTTGGGTCATCAGGTCTTTCTCACTGCCTTCTAGAAGGCAACCAAAATCTATTTTGGAATAATTTAGAATTTCCCTTTGCCTCTGTTCTTACTGAAAGATTGTCCAGAAGATCTATGCTCTTTTTTTACACATTGAATATATCCCTATTGTAATGCAATCACAGAAAAGGGCTGGAAAGTACATTTTCAAGRTGTCATATCTAATTGTCAGTTTATTTTGCATGTAAATTCCAGTATTTCAAAGAGTGCAATTAAATATTCTGACTATCATTTAAAATATTTACAATTCTCTTAGTCAGATAAGACACAATATTTTTAGTTGAAGTTATTCCCTAGACATCTGCTTTTTTCTAGCCCATATGGTGGAATGTGTGCCACATCTCGTCTGTACGTTATGCCGTATAATTGCTGCCAAAAAGGATTCTAAGTTACTATCTAAAGAAAAGCAATTCAGTATTGTGGCAAAAAAACTTTCCAAAACTCTGATGTTTTTCACAACCTCTGAGCAATCAGAGGTCAGTATCATATTCTGCCCTTTGTTTTGAAATAGGTCCTATGGAAACCAAGGAAAACCAACATACACTTCTTAATGCAGAATTCAGTTCCCTAAGTGTTGTTCAGCTGGTTGGAAGTATCTGTGGCTGATGCCACTGCGAGAGCTGTTGGAATGCTTTTTTGCACATTTATTACACAATTATATCATGGGTCTTCTGTTTGATGGCAGAACAAGCATGCAGACACTATTATTTAAAAAGAATTTGGATTACTATCTCTCATGTGAAAGGATAGCATGTCAGTATGGTGCCCTGCACCTGAAATTTCTTGGGATGTTTATTATTAATCAGCATCTCTTAGTAAAGTGGCTGGATCTGACAAACCTCCATGCATGATGTCTGTAGCAATACTTAATGGATACTTAGGCACCAGAAAACTGAGCAGAAARCTTGGAAAGTGAGGGAATCATTAATGATGTACTAGCTTATTCTGTGAGTCTTTTCTTTGAACAAAAGCAGAGAAGTTATTCAGAATCCTCCAGCATACCTGTAYCCGTCCTGCCGAGGCCCTGTCACCTATGGATTTTTTTCTTTGTTCTTCACATCAGTGTAATCCAAAGGCTTCAGTGAAACTCTCTCGGTTACTATCTGGAGATCAACAAACAGCAGAAACATATGCTGCTGCCTTTTTGTTGCTAGATCTGGCAAACTTCATTCTGGATTTAGACTTCCTCTGCAAGATTTTTTGGAAATTAGGTTTTGTTTAGGCTATTCTCCAATTAAACCATGATTTGTAAAACATATTCTGGTATTTCAGCTAGATTAAAATGGTGGTGCTTTATTACTCCTTGTGTATAGATTTGGTGCCAAGGATTAAGGTAATTAAGATTCTGAAATTTGATTAGAGTCWTGTGGCATCCCAGGTTCATATCCTAAGTAATGGCTGCCTTTTGCTCACACCGGAGGTGTAAGTGTGGATGTTCATTTTAGCAAGAGCTTAAATTGCTCAAGGCATCGTGCTTTAAAACTGCTGTCATATATTGTCTGCTTTGCAACAACAGGAGTGCCTGAGACTCTTGTATTGAGCTGTGTCACCTCTCCTTGCTCTGTGAAACGTTTTGAGAAGCTGTGCACTGTTTACATCAAATGAGGGGGTTCTACTTTTATACCAATGCATGTTATTCATGAGTTAAACCCAATGTAGGCATCTGGTTGAGTTTAAAATTACTGCTGAAATGTTTCTGTACCTGGTGCTGAAAGGATATCTTCTTATAAGCCTCTTCTTTCTCCTTTCTTAATGATGTCAGCTTCCTYACCATCCCTATGCAGTCAGCTGCAGCTACTGGACAATTAATGTAGAAAGGCATGTGTAGAATATCAACTCAAACCTACTCTTGCTGTGTCGCTTATCAGCTAGGRTCTACTTAGTTTCATGCATTTATGCTGGAGGCAAAAGATGTTTGCATGCAATCCTCTTACTGTAAATGATATTTTCCTGTTCTGATGCCTAGCTCAAACATGTTGTCTGCTGCAGAAATATTGCAGGGAAGAAGTATTGTGCTTTTTAAGAAGGTGGGGAATGTAAGGGATTATCTCTATTTTCATGTCCTGATCTTGAAAGAGGTGAATTGCAGACGTCACCAACCTGYTAAAAACCCATTCCACTTTTTGCTCACCTTAACCCTTTCCAATTATTTTTCAAGAGTTGCCTGTTCATTTCCCACCGCCGAGGGAGAGGTGTGAAATGCCCCTTAACTTTGTCTGTCTTGCGAGTAAATCCTGTTGCTGCACCTCTCAGTTCAGCTGTACCGTATCGAGACGACCTTACGGAGTGTTTCTCAGTTGTTGTCCCTGTTACCCATCTGTGACATTTACTTTCTCTTGCTGTGATTCTTGTCCCTTCCCACACTCAGCAGAGGTGGGTGGTGAGGAATAATTGCACCCCTTTTTATTTAGRTTTTGGTGCYTTTCACCAGAATTTTTATAGGCCTCTTAATATTCYGAGGCCCTGTCTTTGCCTTTCCCAAATGTATAATTATTCTTGTTATCTCTAATTAATATGTGCACRTAGGTATGCCGAATTACTTCCTTTTCTTACTTACCTTATTATAGCTCTCAAATAGGGGCAGTTCTGTTATTYGTTCTCTGGTGAAGGCCCTGGGGGTAGTTGTGTGGCTCTACTGGGTGAGGACCATCAGCGTAAACCTAATACTGACTTTCCTGATCGGTGCATCAAAAAAGCGAGGTGCTTTAGGAACAGCAACGTATACATTTTACATTCACCCCACTCCTTGTTTTCCCATTGGCACATGATGGAGTGGGGACCTGATGTGTTTGGGGCCTCTCTATTCTTGCTTAAGAGAGAGCTTGTGCTGTGATGTGGGCTTGCTGCTTTTGGTAGGGTCATCATCCCTGCTAGAGAGCCCCGGGCAGCATGCTTAGGCGGTAGGTTGCGATGAGTCACTGTTCTGCTGAAAGCTGGCTTAGAGATTCAAAGTGAAATAATGTATTTTCAACTACATTTTCTTGTACTTGAGAGTGACAATGTAAGTTATGTTCATTTACACGTGTTCATCAGTCTGACTTGTAATCAGAGGAGTGTGATATGCCAAGACCCTCTGTGGTGTTGGAAAAAGCTTTTATATGACAAAACRTATAAATATATACATATGTATAAGTATATATTAGACCCCCAATTTATGGAGGCACTTGCAGYGCTATGCTTTAAGGGGCAGTTTACGGGATATGTTGAACTGGAGTGTTCTGATCACGGTCGAATGTGACAATAAATTGTAGAAGTCAGAGCCCATTAATGAGCACAACAAAATAATGCAGGTTTCAGGAGCGCATGTGTTTGGGTTTTTGCATCTTCTTGGCAGACAAAAGAGCTGGACTRCCAAATTTTGCTGTTGTCTATATTTTCTTCCCCTTTAAACTTTTCCACAGGGTATCAGGAAAGCCACTGGCGACAGAGCTCAAAGTGCTGCTGTTGCTGGGAGGGGGGTCTGCTTTCTTCTTCCTAGCRCTATGGAGATGCAGCCAGCAGTCGCCTGTGGGCAAAGGGACTGACCAGAGAGGAGCATCCCCAGCTTGGCTAATGAGCACCAATTAAAAACCTGACCTGGTGTAACGGGGAGGAATGGTAGAAATTACAGGTGAGGAGCAAAAGGAGGAAAGCTTTTGAAGTAGCCTCTTATGCAAACAATGCAAAGGCCTTTTACTTGCCTATATTAATCTTGAGAAATTAGCATTTAATTTCTGTAATTAGCCTTTCACGCACTCCAAGGAAGCGAGCATACACTTACACACTCGTTCTCATTTCTTTTAAATCTTGAAGGCTTGCCGTTCGGTTGCTAAGGGGAAGAAAAGATTTTAGTCGGAGATGAACAAAAAGCAGAACTTGCTCCCAGGTGTTGGTGAATCATCAGGGAATGAAGCTTTTTTAATAATGTCTAGAGGAAGGGAGCGGGGAAGTGTGTGGGTGTAAATTTAGTTTTCCTGAAAGGTGCTGAGCCTGACAGCCCAGGGACTGCAGTCCGGTGAGTGCAGAGGACCGGTGGGGACATGGCTGGCTGCTGTGTACCTGTCCTCTCCCCCCACCACCACCTGAGTCATCACCTGGACAGGATGGACCTGGGCATCAGATCAGCACCCTGGGTGATCATTTGGGAAACAGCCAGCGCGGCTTGTAACGTGGATGCTCATCCACAGGCAGATGAACTCAGGCGGCTAATCTGCTGCCTGTGAAAGATGCTGTCCCCTTCCGATGCGTGGGTCAGCACGGAGGATGAAGGAAAATTGGGAGGGGTTCAGTGCAGGGCAATGAGTGTATTCTACAGACAAGGAAGCTTCTTGTGGGGGAGATGGCCTGGAGGGAGGCTGTTTAGCACAGAAAAGAGAGTTTTTTTAAGAAAAGAGAACAGGGCAAGGAGGCATGAAGCCATAAGTAACGAGAAAAATTAATCAAGATTTTCTATTTCCTTAATTTAAAAAATAGGGAGATGCTAGGTGGAGCAGAAAGCTAATGAATAAAAAGAAGAGAACTGGAATGAATTCTCCCACATAAGTTACTGATCCTAGATAACTGAGTCCACAGAGTAAACCTAGGGACTTTTATGCCACAATTTTCCAAAGTTATTACTATTTCTTAAATGTATACTACACTTTCAATATTTGCACCATAAATCTGATCCTGAGAGTTGCATTTTTAGTCCTATGGCTGAAATTCCCCTACCAGCAATTGATGCAGATCAAATCTTGAACTTCAAATATATGCAGCAGTCCACAGATTAAAGATTATGCATAGAAATCTTAGTAAACACCCTTTCAGTAAAACGGAAAAAAAATCTGTACTCTGCTTGTAGGTAGCTTGCAAACAAGAAGWGCAGGGGGGTGGAGAATGACTGGAGCAGTTTACTATGAAATATCCAGGGGGATGTAGTATTGTATCTGTGGCTGAACATTATAAAGGACTGCTGCAGTTTTGCCAATAAAATACGGATAGCTGAGTACAAATTGCCGCCCAGCTGGAGTTTTCTCAGAAAACAGATATAATTATTTAGATTCGTTAGTCTTTGAACCTTGATCATGTCAACAAAGACATCCCGCAATTATGAGGTGCCAAGTGATCTGTGTTACCTCTCTATAACGGGTTCACACTTGTCTGCTGTTCTCTCTGAAGCTTCTGCCATGAGACTGAGATGTGTTGCATCATTTTCTTCCAGATCAGAAGACTTGGTTCAACTTGAACACTTGCTTGGGGGTGGACATACCACCTTTCAGGCTGTATTCAGCCAGCATTGCAGCCTCCTGCTCAGTGCATTATGCCATGCATGCTCCTTTCCCCAGGAAGGAGTTTTTCTTCCATCTTATCAGTCCCTCTTGTGTGGATGCTGTGGCTTGACCTGGCTGAGGGCAGCACTGGTGGTAGCATCCAGCACACGAGTCCTTCTCTGCACCCACCTCCCCACAGGAAAGACTGAAGGAAGATAGGAACGGTTGATTAGCAGAACTTCACCTCAGATGCTGCTGAAATACAACTAGTCAAGCAAGATAAAGGGCAAGGGGCAAATGAGAAACTTTTAGGGCTGTTCTCTCATTCTCAACCCACTAAGGAAAAAATGCTGACATTCCGTACTCTCTGGTTGACTGTGCCAAGCCATCACTTGGAGGTGGATGTGGTGGCCTTTCACCTAGTAGGAACTATAAGAATTAGATACATCAACAGCCAAATGTCAGCTTGGTTAGTCAATAGTATTGCTTCTGACTTTCTCCTGATGCTCAAATACTGCAAAACTTTGCCAAGGAGATTATTTTCTGCCCCTGTTTGTTTGGGGATTTTGGAGCCTTGTTCTTTCACTTGCACACAGTGAATGACCTTGTCTTTGTCCTTCTGTTCCATAGTGGATAAACTTCATAGCTTTTAATACCTGTTAGGGTTTTAGTGTGGTGCGCAGGCTTTCCTCTTGTGGTATGACTGCTATGAAAAGTGTCTTCCATTTTGAAATACTCTGTTAGATTGAGGTTTTAAAGCCAGAAATTCACTTTTTTTTTTTTTTTTAATGTTCTTTGGTATGATTTCCTCACCCCATTGCTCCTTTTGTGCCCACCTAGTCAAGACTCCGCTGAACCTGTTACTGGTATTTCACCTTGGTTCTGTGAACATCATTACTGGATGTGACGTACACTCCAGAAGGTTGTTGATTATTTTTATTGCTGTCCTGAAGCTCATCAGTGAGCTGCCTAGTTCAGAGCTGGAACTGGAGCCATCCCCAGGCTGATGAAAATGTTTTAGGGGGGGATTGGAGCAGAGTCATTCCTCCACCTTCTAATATCAGACATGAAAAGCAGCTTGTCTTGCTTGCTCCCACTTCTAACAGTCTTGCACATTTAGGATAAGTAAGTAATTTAGGACTAGAAATGTTACCTGTTAATTCCATCAGGAATCAATGAGGTAGATTAAAACTGTATAGTTCGGAAACACTGAAAATACAAGGAAAGCACTGCAAAGTTACTGGTGCTTGAAATTTTTTTGTTATTCCCTGCAAACAAACACAAAGCTTGATGATTCAGTACGTCTGCAGTTTCAGAGAAATATATTGGAGATTAGAAAAGGAAAACAACATTATATTGCTATGTAAAGCCTGCAGAAGGCAGGAATATACTCTCACACCTTGTGTGGGACATAAACTGGTAAAATCTAAGCAAAACCTCATCCACATTAGCTGAATTTAATTTGTTCAAAAACAAAATGGGTCAATTCAACAATAGGAAAGGGCTAGTTCAAGTTTATCCCTCCAAAAAAGGAGTTTATAACCATTCATTTTATTTACTTCAGTCTGTGACTTTCCTATATAATCTCTGCCCAACGGAGGATGTGGCTGGTATTTTGCTTGCTTCTTTCTTCCTTTGCCTTTTAAAGCACAGCATGTGGGAGCATAGGAAGAATACCTTCCAGTTTCTGAAGCATTATTTCCCATAAGATTATTATGACAATACCCTGGCAGTATTTTTGTGTATATATATGTGCACCTTGAAACAAAAATCCCAATAAAAACAAAAGCCGAGAACTAAAAACAGAATTTAAAGCTCCAGGTACTTGTTAAGCCTAAGTTAAATTCCCTGCAGGGCCAGTGCTGGGAAGACACTTAGTGAAGCGCTGCGTGGAGGGGAGTGTGACAGTCACCTCCACCTGCGCGGGGCTGAAGAACGTGTCTGAAAGGAAGAGACCAGAGTGCACTGAGGATCTACCATTGCACCGGTGTGCTTGGTGCTAGGGGAAGGAGTTACCACTAGGAATAGTTCAAACATGCCTCTTACAGTATTCGGCGCTTTTAAAAGCTCTGAGAAAGTAGCAATAATGTGTAGCACAAGCAAGTTTCTGTAGCTGGCTGGCTGTGTTCATGCTGTTCTGTCACAAGTATCCATCTGTGTCCTAAAAACTAAGATCTCAGGCTGTCTCTGTTATGAATCCTTTGGCATACTCTCCTAGGTACTTCCCCTGGGAAGGCTGGGAACAGGCTCAGGATACTTAGAGCACCTCAGAGGGATCCCACTTATGTTCTGCAGGACCTCCAGTCCTGCAGTCTTGGTCTGTCAACAGGTATTGTAGCAAGCCGCRTGGCATGGCTCTTGCTGCCACAGAGTACTACTTTAGTACGTCTTTTAAAAAGCTCCTGGCCTTTGAATMACATCTACAGGTAAAATTATTATTAGGTGATGCCACCACATGCTCAAGCCCCAAGCTGGTAACCCATAGTACGGTGTGGTCACAGGACCTGCTCTTGCGCCCTCCTTGTCGTTTGTAGGGGCTGTGTGAGTTGGGGAAAAGGCTAGCAGTGACCACATCACCCCTGACAGCTCCTCATGGGGACTCTGCAGACCAGCTTTCAAGTGTGCCTGACAGCCACAACAAGGCCAGGGCTGAGGGGCTGGAGGGACAYAGTGCTGTTGCAGAGCTGTTTCAAGATAAGAGGACGTTGCTCAATTTGTGGCCCTTCAACCTGCCAGCTTTGGGGATTAGAGCTATTTGCTCTCTGGCCGGGGCTAACCGCTGACTGTGAACATGGAGAATCATCTTTAAAGGTGTCCCCAGGCAGAAGGGCTCCATAAGGAGAAGAACAAAGAACTCCCATTACTGCCCACAGCTGTGAGTTTTTGCTGTAATCTGTAGCAGTCACGGAGTCAGATTGCATTAATATGGGTGAATTTATCATCCTGGACTCCTTTACAAGGGAGCTGGCTGCCTTGCTTAGTTCTGTGTAAGTCAGCCCAGAATAAAGACTTCTTGCAATATGGCTCTAAGAAGGAAATATGTAGTAGGGAAATGAAAATACTGAGTAGATGGCTATTGAGTCAGTTGCTAAAAGCTCTGTCTTCAGGCTTGGATGCTTAGATATGTCAGCAGAAGTGCCCACCTTGCCTCAGTGGTATACATGTGGAGATAATTTAGTTAGGACCTAAGCTTTTATAGCCTTATAAGCTTTTGTATTTGGTGTTAGTGCACTGGTCCATGTAGAAAAAAAMCTGATTCTCTAAAATTCAGATCAATCAAAATGAAGCCCTTGTGGTGGTGTTGTTTTGTTTTTCTTCTTCCTTAGCTCTGTTGAGAGGACTTGCGGGATTAACTTCTCATATGGGTGCTTTCTACCCAGGCGTAAATGAGCAAAACCACTGACTGCATAAGTTGCATTCTCTATCATCTGAAGCTGAAGCATCAGGATTGGAAA
This sequence comes from Oceanodroma leucorhoa, assembly GCA_030449065.1. NCBI lineage: Eukaryota > Metazoa > Chordata > Aves > Procellariiformes > Oceanodroma > Oceanodroma leucorhoa. The sequence continues at coordinate 6,934,357 of JASVER010000044.1, read as the reverse complement.
TTTTTCTGGAAGTTGTGTGTTGGGTCAAGCAGAAACCTTGTGGTTATCATGCGAGTGATTGGGTGAGCTTCTATGAAGTGTCACCCAAGTGGTTAGAAGTTAGACTAGGCTGAAAGGTCAAACTTTACTTCATCTGGGGCTCTCTCCAAGGTCTAATGAGAACCAGTTTTYTCATCCTCTCTCTGTGCTCTAATTTGGTGGTGGTTTTGTAAATCTTCATGGCCAGAAAGGACAATAACTGGCCTTCTATTCTGATCTCCTTCATAACAAAGTCATTAATGCTTCCCAAACTAAATATTTACATGAACTAAAGGAAACCATTATTTAAAAAAAATAAAATTAAATAATCCAACCTTCAGTTAATAATTACTTAAAATGGTGAATCCACTGATTTAAAGCTCGGGAGATAAGTAGTTGTTCCCAAATTTTAACATCCTTGGGATTTAACCAGGTTTTTGAAGTTACCTTTTACAAGCCTACTTTTAAGGTTTGACAGAAAAAACCTGCACACTCCCACCATGAAGTTCTGCTAGACTTACTGTCTACTTTCAGTCTTCAAAGCATGCGTGGGTGGTGATTGATGTAGATGTATTGCAGAGTGAATATAAATGCCAAAAATATTAAAACTCTTCAAGTTTTCTATTTCTGTAGAAAAATGTATCTACTTCTTTTCATTGCTGTAAAATGCTGAAGGTATTCAATTGCATTGTTTATGGAGACTAAGAATCAACACGTACTATTCTGTTTGGTTTGGGTCCGATTTCCACATTAAATGTGTTGTGGTTTGTCCAGAATCAGACTACAGTATTCCTTGCAGAAAATAAATACATATTTACATCTTGTTCATATCTGTATAGGTGCATTTCTTACACAAAATTTTTATTTGTATTTTAAATGTAACAACTACTGCACATKTAAAATATACCATTAATGTTAATTCTGCAGGAGAAATCTTTACCCTATTTTTTAATGGGACTTAAAATGATTGTCATTATTTTCCCTTATAGTAAGCAGTGGAAGTTTTTAYACTCTACAAAACGGTGGTATACGACCCTTCATTTCAGATGCTGTACCATTTTGTCACCTACTTTTATGGATACTAAGACTTAAAGCCTTGTTTGTGGTAGGTGCTGCACAGACACCTCCCATGGTCTATGCCCTGATTACAAATAGAGAAAACAGAACCAGTGCAGAGTGAAGCAACTTGTCTCAAGTCACAGAGGAGATCAAGAAGAGAGCTAGGAACAGGAGACAGGTATCCTGTCAGTCCAAGCCAGTTTGTGTGGCTTCTTGTGATGTATAAATCTGAGACCTTCCAAGGAATTGGAGAATATTCTATTAAGAGCAAAGCTTTGCTGGTAAAGCAATAAATCAGGTGGTCTCTGAGGGTGGCAGCTAACCAACAACGTTATGATAATTCATTACTGTTATAAGTGCAAAAAAGCACATTTAAATAACATTGTTRTAACTGTTTAGATGCTGACCTTTCAGCAATGACTGTGGTAGTTCAGAGTCTGAAAGTATAAAAAAGTTCATTATCTGGAGCGCTGGCTGGCTGACAACTGATGATTATTTTTCTTGCAAACTGTTTTGTGTGTGTGTGTGAAAATATTGTTTGAGAAAATTGGGAACAACACATTACCTATTTCTCTACGTATGGTAGGAAAYGTGGCAAAGCATGTTATGTAGCTGCTACCAAAGCATTGCACTCACCCCTGTTTGTTTGTCTCAAGCTTGTGTGGGGAGCTAAGTTACAATAACAACAGGCTCCACCCGTGGTTATCACTGCAGCTTGTTTATCTGAAGTGAGACTGATGAACTTGGAAGAGCAGCATCTTTTTGTTGCTCTTTAGCTTGACCTAAATGAGACTATACAACTAATTAGTGAATTACTATAGGTTCACAGAGAAAAGGAATTTCACTTATCCTGAAATACATCCTTTTTAAGCAACGTACTTAAATATATGTTTTTCTTGAAGCAGTAAGACAACTAGTATCTTCCTTTATCAGGTTATAATTGGATAGAAAATGGAGGATTTCAATAAATYGAGGATACTAGAATTTGAATGGAAGTTACAAAAGAAACAACTGGATACAAGGCAATCCTGGAGATGGCAGGTATTGGGGAAAAGAAGTAGTAAAGGCCATAGGCTTTTGGGAACAGAAATTGCATACCTGTTAGATTTGACCTTGCATATTAAGCTGTGGAGCTGAAGGAAAGAGCTAGGCTTCTGAATTTAAAAGACCCAATTTCCCCAGAATGAGGGAATTGATGGGCATATATAATTGGATGTTGTTACTGTAGGGTCATGGTGGAGGCAGGGAGGTTAGCATGAAGGTAAGAGTGTAACTAATAATGGCTCAGCAGAACCTGTTCTTTCTGGAAATAAATATTTAGAGGGGCTAGAATGACTGTGCCTAATAAAGAAACTATGCATGCAAATTATGAAGGAAAGCAAGGCTTATGAAGAGATTGGGAGGCTTACTAAGCATTGACCACAGACACAAAAAGTGACTTAAARGAGTGGGAAAAAGAAAAGATTTTACATACAGTCCATAAAATMATTTAAAAAAATCTTTCTGACAGCACTCTGAAAAACTGGTGGAAAGGGATATTATGCAGATTGCTTACTGCATATTTAAATGCAGGTCAAAATATGTTTGCTACAACAATACTTGCTAGAGGAGCCTTTGAAATAAAGGGATGGGGAACTCATGAATTTTTCTCTCGCTTGTTTGGAGTAGACCACAAGGACCCTGGGAAAATGATTATACATCCACATCGCACCATCTTCTAAGTACGTGGAAAATGCTTTTATATTATGCTGAAGATTTGCCAGCTTACTGCGAGGGCCTTACMTCACGTCTTCCTCATTTGCACTGAACGCTGTTGTACAGTTATCGTTTGGGGTTTCTCTGAAGCCCCTCTTTTTCTACTTTTCTTTGTGTTTGTTGTTTGGGATTTTTTTTGGTGTTTCCTCTTTGATTTTGGTGTTTGCCACAATGTGGTTTCATTAGGAATGCTTCAATTTTATWTTTTGGTCCACATGCTTGTAATAATCTTCTCCAAAGGTGTCTGAAGGAGTGTGCATCCTCACTAAATGTTGCAGTCTGTTTAAGTTCTTTCATTATGTTACTGTGTCAAAAWTTATTTGGGGTGTGTGCTTGGGGGGTGTGGGGTGGATTTCAGAAGAACTTTAGACCAGATTTTAATGATCAATGAMATTTGTAGGTGCTTCATGAAATATATCATAGGGTGATTTGTGATTTAGGCTGGAAAGGACCACTGGAAGTCCAACTCCCTCCTTTAATTAAGGACAGGTTATTTCAGGTTGCTCAGGGCCCTGTCCAGTTCAGTTCTGAATATCTACTTGAATGGAGACTCCAGCTTGGCCAACTTATTTCAGAGTTTGACTACCCTCACTGAGATTTTTTTTTTTTCCATGTGTGTATGTATGTCCTCAATCTCTAATTGGAATTACCATGGTTTCCRTTTTCTCTTGTCCTATCACTATGTACCTCCAAGAAAAATCTGGCTATATATCTTGCTAGTAACATGCACCTGAACATTTCTACAGTGAGGAATATATGTCCTCCTTCAGGTCCCCTGTAATTTTAAGTGTGGAAACACGTTGAAATGTGGTCATGATCAGGCAGTAATGGTAGTGGTGGYTTGTCATTGGTTTATTTCTCTTCCCCAGTAAATTCCTGAAACTGGTATCAGATAAAAACACCCCAATTTTAAATCGATAACTTCCCTTTAAGTTTCTTTGAGTAAGAGGTGCCTATGTACAATATCCACGATATATTGGTATATAATTTCAGTGTACTCTTAGTGTAAATTATTAATTAGGCTAACGCAATGTTCATAACTGCATAATTTAGACCTGCTAAGCTCTAAATGCAGATATAAACTTTTTCTYAAAATTGCATTCTAACTTATAATTAGTGTCTTGAAACAATTGAAAGATTTTCTTTTTTTCTTCCCCTTAATAATTTTCTCCTCCCTTTCTGCTAATTCGTAAGTGAAGCTTGATAAAAATGGGGCATTTGCAGCCAAATTCTGGGGAAGATGTGGGGCATAAGATACGTACTTGGAAAATTCCCAAGAAAAACTACAGGTGAACAATTATCCACAGGGAGATGTCGCTTAAGGCAGGGAAATGGCAGCTGTGTGGGAAATTGTATGTGTTTGGATTCATTCACRGGGGAATTGACTGCAAAGAGAAGAAATAAGGAGGTCATTCTGGTAAGTGGTACTGATGACTGCAATCATCAATACCCTTCTTTCATCAGTACCCCCTTCTTTCTAAAGTTGCTGAAGCCACAGTGCTATTAGCAAAGCTTCCCCCYGCCCTCCCCCACCCTTTATTTAATCTGTTCTGGTTTTTGTTCTTGAGTAGAAACAAAGGAGATGTCATTTCAAAGACTCTATTGTGGCAGTTGAGGCATGGGATTGAGATTAAGAAAGTAAACCAGGCAAGAGTGTCAGGTTTCTCCAGCTGCTGGTGTGCTGGTGGGTTTTCCTACTTGCTTTCTCCTTGCTTTGTGCAGTAGCATGAATGAATGATGGGATGTTGGTTCTGATTTGCAGTCTTCATGTTCAGCTTCACAGCTTTAGTTGGTTCAGCCTTTCCCTTGCTGCTCTCTAAACGCAATCTCGAAGCTGAATTTTTTAAGGAGGTTGTTCAGTGTATTGCAACTAGCTGGAAAAATCCAGACATATTTCACTTGAGATAGATTTATCTCCYTGTTGTTTGAAGCTGTACTAATCACAAGAAGAGGAGGGTATCCGGGAAGGTTGAACACTGTTTGAACTAGTAAGAAGATAGAAGTTTTGGTGTCAACACTTTGCTTTTTAGCCCTTCTCCATCCATCTCTAGTCACCTGGCTGGGAACAAATTTTGTCCTAAAGTTTGCYGTGGGGAATGACCCTTTCACTAGTGCTCGTCACAGGAATCTTCTGAATGCAGATGTCTTCAAGCCTTGAAAGGTAACCTTCTTCCWCTTGCGAAGTCTTTCTTCAGGCTGTCCCATGCAAGGGGGTGTCTTAGACCCTGAGGTTTTCACATGGTTGTAAGCACTTAATGATGAACAAAACAACCAGGTGCAGYCTGGAATGGTCTCATTTAGCATAACTGCTTTGTGAAACAACATTGACTCGCAGTAGCTGAGGATGTAACCAAGTTGTTTCATACTTTAACCTCAAAGCCTCCTTGTTAATACAGCAGTAAATGTACTCATTGCAATTAAAATTACTACTTCTCAGGTAAACATATGCTGAGGTTTGTGCTTTATCACTTTGAAATAGGATTTCCCCAACTTTGCTAATTAGCAGCATTGCCCAAACAGAAAGGAACATATGGCTCATGCCATGCTGACTTGAAGTCTTTGGAGTCCCACTGGAGAATAATTAAAGTGATTTTGATTTACTGRCATGACGAAGTACGAGCCATTCTCATTTGGCCTTATGTCTAGAAGCTCTGAGACATTAAGGTACCTTAGCAGGACAGCTGTAATAATTAACATGAGCCAGATTGTTAACGGCACCAAAGCTATCTGAATAATAACAATCATTTGTAATTATTAAGAGGCTTTACATAATCCATGCAAGATCTCACGTTTACCCATCTCTGGAACTGCATGGTTAGTTGGGCTTTGTTCAGACTGAAGGGTTGAGAGATTCCAGCTTTTCAGTTCTTCTTGAAATYACATAGGTTTTATAATGAAAAAAATCTCTCCTGTCAAATAGAATGCTTTCCTTTTTTTTTTACTGATAACACCAAGGAACGTGYTGTCCAGTGCAGTTTTGCAGAGGTGTATATTTATCTTTGTTTTCCCCTTTTGGAAACAGTTGATGAAAACAGATGCACATGGGAAGTGCAGCTTTCTTCATTGAACAAAAGGAAAATTTTAAAAATGAAAGTTTTGACTAAGATATTAAATAACATCTCAACCTTTTCTCTGAAAAACAGACAATAATAGATGTTCAAATGAGTGAAAACTCAGCTTCCTCTTAGGAAAAAGTTTCGGCAGAATTTTTACCCAGCATGGATGCTCACCATGAACTGGAAATAACAGGGCCTGTTTCCACATCACTGTAAATTTTACTCCACAAATAGCTATTTGACAAAGGTATGCATCRTCTCCTGTAGGTTACTGAATGTAAACATGAATGCTGCTGAGTAAATGGAAATTAAACTGTGTAATGTAGGCAGTGGATGTCATAAATATACACTGCTTAGAAAATGCAGAGTAAATAACTGATGTCAAAACCTTCGTTCAGAGGCAAGCAGTATGAAGACCATGAAATAGGAAGAGCTTGAGCTTTGATTGAGAGAGTCTTGCCAATTAATTTTCAAAATAGGTTTGTGTGGATTCTATTTAATGTAAGCTTTTAGTGATGCTCTAAGATATCAGTATGTGAATCTGCATAAGTTGAAACTAAGGACAAACCTGACCTAGTTTAGAGTCAGGTTGAAAAGTTAAGTGCTTGGGAGGCACTGGCTAAAGCTTAAAAAGTCGAAGGATGCCTGAGATCAGGTGTACTTATGAACTCTTGGTTAGATACAGTCTGATGAGAATGGTTCCTCTTTAACGCTTCATCCTGCACTGGAACTGGAGTACACTCTTCTGTAGTTTTGAAGTTAGAGCTATTTGCTTTTTTCTCTTGGGAGGTGCATCTGAATTATATTGTCTGAGCTATAGAAGTTGTTTTATGCTATAAATCGGATTTTTGGGAGGCTTTTGAAAGTTTTAAAAACCATTGAGTCTTTAAACTTGGTTTCTTTTAGTTAATAGTCGAAGGTTACTGGGCTTCAGATATCAAAACTTCTAAATTGGTGTACAAATCTTACCTCATAAATGAAAAATTAATGTTGGTTCTGTAAATTACTAAATAGTCCATGTGGTCCTKTCAGAAAATAGTTGGAAATCTTCACTTTGGGAATTTTCCTTTCTAATGCAGGTGGGTGACTTTAAGTAATGTAGAACTGCCTTTTTTTTGGAGGGRGAAAATATATCCTGCGACTCATATTTTGCTTGGTTTATCTTACCGGGGCCAAATTCTGTGTTGCAAGGAGCTGCTTATGTTTTTCTTGGCCCTACCTACTAGGCACAGAAGTCAAACTTCCTGTTTCAGACCAGATCATAGACCTCAGTAAAGTAATTTCTTTCCCCTCCTTGCTGGCAACTTCAGGAGGCAGCTTTCCTAATCCTCAAGTGTGAGACAGAAATGGAACAGGATTTTGCTGGTGTGTGATGCTGCATATTTGAGGAAGTCACAGAGGATCCGTGCACAAAGAATCAAGAAGCCTTGCACTTTGTATAGGAATTTACCACGCAGCTCTCTGCACTGGTGGAAGGCACTATATAGGCTTTGGTGCCTAAGGAGTTTACAATTAGTTGAAAACTATTCTGTTTCATTGCTAATATATGTTCTACTCAAACAGAAACTGTAAAACTGAACTGAGCCCATCCAAAGTGTGAATCTTTGCCTTTCTCTCAAAGAACATAGCTCTCYTTCAAAAATGTAACGCTGTGTGTGACGCAGGAGTTGCCATGGAAAAATACATTGAGCCAATCATTCATGATTTATTTATAGCAATTAGAATGCACTCCCAAGATCCAATAGTAACTTTGATTTTAAATAAAAAATAAAAAAATATCCAGACAAAGGATTGAAGCACGTAAATTGTCGGGAACATTTGTGAGTCTGTATGGTTAATACATTATTTAAAAAATTGACTATGTATGTTCCTGGACAGGGCCTTGAAGTATCCGTGCTGCTGATATTTGCTTCTATATTTCTGCTGCCGATAATGTTATTACTGCTGTTGTGTACTTACCATCTGTTCAGTGATTATCTAGTGGGTATAGTAAATATCAGTTCAAAGTGAGATTTTTCTTCTAATCATCTCTTTTTTCAAATGTTTGTGTAAAAGTGAATGCTTTGGAGAAATTTGTAYACCTGTATCTTGCTGGGAACATGATGCCCAGGGTCCTTAGAGCTGGATGCGCTTGCCAGTGGTGCTTAAACTACAACAAGCAATGAATATCTTCCCCCTGTTGGATTTAAATTGCATTTGGGCAGAATTTTTTTATTTATTTATTTTGATTAAAATTAACTGTATTTCAGTGTTGACCTTTTGTTAGGTAACTGCTGAAGCATCAGAACTTCTGTTGATATCCCATATGCACTTTATCTTTGGGCAATGATGAAAAGCAAATGCACAAGTCTTCAGTTTAAGTATTTATATTTGTTCGTTTAGAGGGTGGGCACCCGTCGGGGTTTGCTTTCTTCTCCAGGGATGTGTCTTACAGAGACTTTGACTCCTTTGGAGGCKAAGGAACTCCTCTGGAGTTTATTGCCCTTGTCCTTCTATCATTATGTGGCTTGCTGAGTTTCATTTCAATTTGGCAGTGAGTCGGGAGTGTCAGCTCTCTTTGATGTATAGCTCCCTCAGAGGTTAAATCAATAGTGTTTTAAGCGTATCGCTTTCATTCAATGAGGCCGTTGCTGGGGGAATTCTTGCAATTTTTCAGCTTTCATATTTTGCATTGAAAATTTAATATTAAGAAACAAAATCTACATAAAAATCTGAAAGCAACTACTGCATAGYTGGTTTTAATTACTTGGAGTTAATATGTGGAGTAGAAAACTCAGGTTTCACTGCCTTGGTGCTGGGTATGTAAGAGATTTTTCTGAATATAACTTGAGCCTTGTCTCATTCTCTCCTGGTTCATGGGACTGATGGAGACCTACTTTCCATGAACTGATTTTGAATTCATCTTTTGACACCTGTTGACCTTCTCAAGTGTTCGTGTGGAGTGGAAAGCAAGATGGGCTTTAGCTGGTCATGTGCATGCCTGTCAATCACTCAGTAGGCCACATGAGGGCTGCACTTGGACCCCCGATGGGAAAGGCTGCCACACTGCTGCTGGAGCACATGGACTCATGCTCCTGAGCTCGCAATAAGCGGGGCTTCCTGAGAGTGACTCCTTTCTCGGGAACATGCCTCCATCTGCTCCCTCACAACATCGTTCACTTAGTCCACCTCCTCTTGCCAGAGGGCTGGAGGGCTGTGGGGCTCCGCTGCAAGTGTGTAAGGGGTGAGGTATGGTAGGGAATGAGAGGGAAGAGTCAGAAGGTGGAGGCTTGGGTAGGGTGCCTGGGATTGTCAGGAAGCTCTTCTGCAAAAGAGAGGGCCTTTGAGAATTACGCTGGCCATCAAGCAGCATGAGACAGTGGCTTCAAGGCTTGTGCATCCTTGAGCATCCACTCTGAGCACTGCTGTAGGTCACGCAATGCAATCAGCTGGGTGACAATCTCATCCCTCAACTGTCTCTTGTATCCTTGCTTGATTTGGCAGCAGACTAAYAACAGCTGCCCCTTGTTGGGTTTTACTGTGTCACGCATGCCATAGACAGTATGTCACTTGCGTGGGATTTTCTTTGGCGTGTGCAATAATTTTGCCAACCTAGAGGACTTAAAGAAATCATAGGGTTCTTGTGGAAGTAGCAGTAAAGAGCCGTGTCTTTTTTGTGAGAACAAAACATCAACAGTGTTGAAGCTGACTAAAAGTTCACCTTACCCTATACCTTGTCTGCAAARTCACAACTCCTAAGCTTCACAAAGAAACAAGCTGCCAACTGAGAGATTGCTCTACCTGCTTTGTTACTAGAAATTACCACTACAGTTGACTGGAAGCTTCCTTTGTCTGCAGGCTTCAAGTGTAACAAACACTCTCCCATCTTTATTAATACAGTTTTTACCTCCAGTACTGTAGAGAAGTGCCTGGCATTGGGATGACATTTTGAGCTGGTATTCATCAACTTCAACTAGTAGACATCTGCATTGCAAGCAGCTGATCTGACCTGTCTAGATTCCCTTCAAAGCTGGTGGAGAGAAATGGATATTTTTAAGAGGTGATTTATTTCATGCCATGGCAGCTATCCAGAACTGGTCAGATGTATTGAACCTTGGAAGTTTCTATTTCTTCATTGGTCAGAAAGAAGTCTGGACAACTAACTTTTTCTTTGCCTATTTAAATTTTCCCCAGTTGAATCCAAACCTTAAAATCTGTATTCTTATTCCTCTAAGCAATAATTTTGTTCAAAGGAGGCTAGCACCTAACAGTGGATAAACTGCTCTCCACTTGCTGCTTTTGGGACAAAATTTTCTGGCCACAGTTTCTTGCTCTGAATGAATTGCYCTTAGCTTTTCTGGTGATAGAGGAACATGGGCTTGCCTGTGAATACTTGCATGGACCAGCTGAGCTACTGAAAGCCCCTTGAGATTTCTGTGGGAATTGAGTGACCAAATACTTTTAGAGGCTTTGGAAAATATCAACCCGTGGCCAGGTTTAGTGTTTGGTAGGAAACAGACTGTGCTTTTCCTCCTAAAAAAAMCCTCCAGTTAAGTAAAGACAAAGATTCACCTCACTTCTCAAAATTTCTTTCTTCCTCCAGAAACAAAYGGTTTCAAAAACTCTGAGATGTTCAGCTGCCTCGGGCCCCCAGCAGTTTGCTTGGTGGGTGGGCTGCCTGGGCTGCCCGTGTCTGCAGGAGGGCTTTTGGGTAGCTGGAGCTCGAGGAAGCTRTCTGCTGCCTGTCAAAGCTTCGGTGGCATCAACATGCTCCTGTGCAACACTCTTGATCCTTCTGTAGGAGCATTTTTCTGACAGAAATCTCTTCCATCTGAAAATTTCCAACCAATTTTGGCAGATAGCATGGATTCACAGGCTGAGCTATCTGGAGAATGTGGCACATGTTCATTGTATTAAATAGGGTGAATGTGCAGAGGGAAAATATTCTCCAAGCCTGCCAAGATGGATAATTGAGCTTTACATCCTTCAGTGAATTCCTCCTGTCTTTCTCCTCTACCTGGTGGTGATCTCAATTTAGCTCTTTCTTCGAGCCCCTTGCATTTGTGTACTTCTCCATCTCTAGTGCCTAGGGTGCTATGCAAAATTGTATTGAATAGCCACCTGCAGAGCAGAGATGTTTCCCACCGCCCACACCACGCACAGTAGCTGCAATCTGCAGCCCTGTAAAGTATTTAATGGGGGGGGGGGGAACGTTAAAGTCCATTTAATCGAATGTGTCRCTCTAACTGATAATTTAGCACCATTTGAGATTAAAAATTAGCATGTCCGTGAGAAATCAGTGACTCATTCTTTGTTATAGTTCTGCCTCAGAGTCCAAGGAAAAATTAGAGCACCCCAAGCACAGGGCAAGTAGGGAGAAATGGGAAGTCTCTGTTCCCAGTAACAGATACAACAGCTACGTGTTTTGTGGAGGTTTTTCTTTTTTTCCTTTAGTAAAGCCTATTGCAAGTGATACCTTGAAAAACAGGGAGTTTTTCCTCAGCTGTGAGGAAAAATAGGAGCTGAAGAACAAAGTTTCGGTTCCCCCCTTGCCTTCATGTCTCTTCTGTGGAGGGTAGCACAGGGTGCTGGGGTGTTGTGTCCTTGCTTCTTTGTGCAGGAGCTCAGAGTCAAACCATACATTTTTTTATTTTTTTTTTCTTCTCCCCCCCCTCCTTTGGTAAGGTAGGCAGGCTTTTTCTCCTCTCTTAATATGAGCACTGATGTTTGAACACCATAGTGCTGTCTGTTTGTCTCTTGTTTCCACATGGTGCCAACATTACTACATTTCTTTTTAGAAGCCTTAGACTTATGTTTCAGCCAATTTTACAACACTGCTATGCTTCGAGTAGGTTTGACTCTGTGCRTGGATAGATCTCTTATAACCTCCCGGACCTTTATTCAAAGCTATGCTTCCTAGAAGTAGCTATGAGATGCCAGATGTCTCACGTCACACACTTCTTTCGGCAGAAATTGATTATATGACTCAGTCACAATCTTGAGATGGATTATCTTAGTGCTTATATACAAGCATGATATCTTCAGATTTTCAGCTTGCTGACATTAACTGTATCACAGCGAAGATGTCAGTTGAATTAGCTGTCCGGTGAGACTTTTGAGAGCTGGGAAAGTAACCTCTTCCTGCTGTTTGGCATGTGTGTCGAGGTAAAAATTGCCTGGCGGCTCAAAGAAATATTTAGAAGTGATCTTTAATATTCAGTGTATTCAGACTGATTTTTAATGGTTGTAAACAGAAATATCGTTCTTCTGTCAAGCAGGAATATGGGTGGAGGATGCTTACGGAAGTTCAATACATTTCCCCTCCCCCCCCCACTTCAGTTCTTCCTGGGAGGACTCAAGTTGCTAGAAATAATTTTTCTCTGAAAGTCAGATGAAAGTTCTCAATGGAGATTTTTTAGATCTTGGTTGTGAATATTGGAGCCAGCTTAAGACCTTCTTGTGTCCTGTGTTGCTTCTTCCTGCTCCCTCAGTTGTACCAATACGGTCTTTTGGAGTTACGCTGTGTTACAGAAATGATCCAGGTAAAAATATCTTTCTAGAAAAGGAAGCATAGGGAGTTATTTTTAATCTGACTTGACCTCTAATGTGGATGTAACTGTTAGAAATTAGTCACCGTGGAAATAAAAGCTACAGAAAGCTTCACAAAGTGGCCACTCTGCATGGGAGAGGACATTTTGCCTTAAGCCTTGGACCTGAAGGATTGAAAGCTGAAGACATGGTCTCTATTGGAGCAAACAGACAAAGCACTGCTGTAAATGCAAAGGTAGAAGGTTGCTGGCAAGAGGTGCATCATGCTACTCTTAAAACCTGTTAAAATATTTCCATAAAAAATGGTTTTGACAGAAAATTTAGTTTTTTATTAAACAAGGATTTTCTGTAGAAAGCTGCCCTCCCTGCTCCCCTTTATTTTAATAAAAGAAAAAAAAATACATTCAACTTCTTATCCAGAGATTGTGATCTGGCACTTGCAGAAATACCAATGAGTCAAAAAATACTAGAGTCAGAAGAGGCTGTAGCTTATGTATTTTGAGAGTGTAACTGAGGAGTCCAGTCCATGTAGGAACGCGAGTCAGAGTTATGGAGGCTCTGAAATGCACTTCCTGTGAGGCATGGARGGAAAGATCTCAACTGCAGTTTCCTAGACAAAAGCTGTCAGGTTTTTGTTTAATTTTTTGCCCTAGAGTCAACATTTTCCAAGGTAGAGCTGTCAGTTCCCTGCTACAGCTGAAGAGGCAAGAAACCCCACCATAGCACGGGCCTCACCTGCGTGCCAAAGGCTCTGTCTCCACATCAGCTCTGAGGGCATCTGCAATTTCCACCCCTCCTTTTTTTTTAAGCTCTCTGTGCTTCATGTGACTTTCCAGTCATACTTTTTACGCTAAGGTTTAAAACTTCTAAATACAAATGTAATCAAATAGCTGGGCTACATGTGCCCTCATGTGAGAGAATGTTCTTGTGCCCTGAACAGCTGTAGCACGTGAACGTTGGCAGTGACACTTGCTTGTTCTGGGGAGGGCAGAGTGCATGGGGTTGGCTCAGAGCAGCAAAGTGCTGCAGCCAACATCTTAGGGGTGGTCGTGCTTCTCATGGGCAAAAGAAGAAAAATGCAACCTTAAATTATGTGCTTATGCTGGCAAAAGCAAGAGAGCTCAGATGTTTACTCTGGTGCAATTGGCAACTCAGATTGACCTGCAGCCATATACAGCTGAGAGATTTGTGATGGAAAGGGGCTGTTTGTTTCCTGGCTGGATTAGCAAGATGCTGGTCAGCACTAGGGATGCTCCTATCCSAAGGTAAGTACTACTGTCCTTTAAGTGATGGCTGAAGAGACCTTCTTTCCCCACGCAAAGCTCAGCTGACAGCAGTCAGACTTGTGCCCTCTGAATCTTCCCTTAACTCATTCATTCCTTTTCTGCAAGACTAACTCTCCTTGAGAAGGTGAGACTGAAGCACTCCTGTCTGTCTCAAATCAGTTTTTACTGGTGGGACCTGGAGTRGGAAAGGAGTTTCTGTAGCCCAAATGATGCCAAGTGTATGCTCAGAAGTACCACTCTTTTTTTCCCCAAATGTGTTGCTTTGAAAGATACTGGGATATAAATGGTGAAGACACTTTTACTTTGTATGGGAGGACTGCGCAAGCAGTAAGCAAGCACTTTAATATTTCATGAAGGGTTCACCTCCTAATGACAGGAGTGTTTCCAAACCTGAGGCTATCGCAGGGGTGCCAGTGTTGATGAGAACTAGCAGATTTATGATCCCCCCCTCAATGCCAAACAGGGAATCATCAGAAATGAAGGCATAGGTCTTGCAAAAGCTGATGTGGGAGGCAGAAATAAAGCTGTTCAGGAATTGAGCTCATGTACTTCTGTGTCTGCTGTGGGTTCTCTCTAGTGGGCTGTGGTTAAACAGTAATGGGCCGATGCCAGCCTCACATCCTCTATGGGCTGCGCATATAACCTGCTCTTGTTGGCATCCAGATCAACAGTTTATATTTAAGCAAATACGTTTCCATATATAATTCTGATGTTCCCCTATCAGTTAGGAGACAGTCATTACAGGACTCATTTGGTATGTACTTGGAAGTATTACAGACCCCAATATTCACTCCTCCTGGCATGAACACAATGTCTGGCCACTGCCACATTCTCAGGCAGCTGCCAGGAACTTTGGCAGGGTGCAGCCTGCCAATGAGGGGGTTGAGCGATTCGTGCCCTTGTGTTGTGAAGTGCTCCTGGCTGTGTGCTGTGACTGTCTGACGTCTGTCCTGGCTATGCCAGTCTGCAGAGGTGGGGACGTTTGCTTAGGTCATAATTCTTTGGTACTGGATTTTTTTTTTTCTTCTATGCTGGGGTGACTTGTATTTTATTTATTGGTTTGTAATCTTTGCCCAGTTACCAGTGCGCAAGATTTGGAAACATAGCCTGTTGGACAATTCCTTTCTGCTCTTACTTGCTTCTCATTGCCTGAAGCCATCACAGATCCTCCATAGTGGCTGTTCTTAAACACTTCTCCATCAGCCTGTGGCTGCTTCCTCCTCCTCCTCTCCTCTTTCTGCAACTGGAGGCATCTGACTTCACCTCTTCCCTCCACTATCTTTGTCTTTCCACATTGTGAGTGGGTTTGGGTTGAGTGCAAATTTGGGGAAAGGTTTAGCTGAGCCTGGCCCTAGGGTTGAATTAATTTTGGAACATGCAGTACCGTGGTAGCTAGAAGAGCAGTGATGAATGCTGCTTGCACTGTGACCAGAAGGAGAATAAACTAATAGCTCTGGCAAAAGAGCAATTTGCCCTAATGTGTATATCCTCCAAAATCACTGAGGGGAGAGCAGTGCCATGCTCAGTTTGATGGTTTCTCAAATGGACATTTTCTTACTACTTTCAAACAGCACAAGTATTTTAGGATGGTGGGGGCCAATGAGCTTTTTTGCATAAATTAAGATATCAGAGAGCTCATCTCTCTCTTCTACGCCTACCTGGATTCAGGAGATGCGAGAAAAAGCTGGAAATGAAACCCAGAGGTGTATTTTGTTTGTTTATTCAATAGTAGGCCTTGGATCTTGGTTTGTGACTCAGATTTCTGTTCTATTCTATACAAATCCCCAAGACTTTGGCTCTCTTCTTTTCAGCTGCTTACCATATAGGCTATGTATAATACTTACTTCTGAGACAGAAGATGTACTAGGAATTAAATATTCCCATATGCTATTAAAAAAAACCCCTCAGTATGTTCTAGGTCATCCCAAAACCTATCCCAATCCTGCATGTAAAAAATTGTGCAAGTTTTACTCTTTTAAAACACAAAGTTTGAGAAGCTAGGTGCTAGGCTTGGAAAATGTACAGAGCAACCAAAGCAACTGCAGCCCCCATGAGCCACTTCTTATTTGGTGGGTGAGACAACACCGCTCCATTAGGAACCCAATGTTGACTCACATGAACGTGAACGTACATCTGGAGACTCCCTGAGAGCCAGAACTTTGGCAAGTTCGTATCATAAATAGTGCAAGCTAGTGCAAAGGTCTCTGCTAGAGCATTAACTTTTAGTCTGAGATGCTTTTTGTGGGACTGCCAGGCTGAGTCATCTGTTGATGTATGGAGAAGAAAGGTAGAATGCATATCTATCCTCTTTTGCTAAACATGCTGTGAATTAGAGAAGGAACTTTTGTCTGCAAGTATAAACTTCCTTTATGTTGCTTTACTGCATAGCCGGGGGAGGGGGGAGGGGGGGAAGGCTCATTAACAGACTTGGATAGACCCTAAACTTGATAACGTGGCTCACTTTTTGCTGTAACGTAGAGCAAAAAGAACATTCCTGCCTCAAAGTCTCTGTGGACTAAGCTGAGGTGCTGACTGGCTACAGAAAGACAGTTTGCAAGTGCTTGTGGCTGTTTTCTGTCACCCTCCCCAGGTGCTGCAGCATGGAGAAAGAGGGAGGAGAGGCCCAAAGTGGTTCTGTGGAAGACTACAGGGAGCTTCTGTTAGTAATGTGGGAGGGAGCACGGTGGAGGATGTAAGAGGTGCTGGGGTTTGAAATCATAACTACTGTAGACTGGCTCCTGGGTAGTTCCGGGCTTTTTATTAATCTGAGAGATAATAAGGAGAGCAACAACGTGGGTGGCTTTGAAACTGAGGAGAGATGATTGAGATTTGGTGAGATAGAGAAGATAAACTGGGTCTAAACTTTCTGTGTCAGGTTTTTGCTCATAGAACTGGCACAATGATCTTTTTTGCTCTTGCCCATCTTTCACTTACATTTATTTTAAATGTTTTATGTCAAAAAGACCTCATATATTAATTTCCACTTAGCATAATAGAGCACGCATCACAGTTGCATTTCTTATTTGTGCTGCAAATACCAGGAGTGTATTGCTTGCAAAATGTTTTTATTGTAGAGCTCTGTATCATTATAGAAAAATCAATGAACTTGTAATTAAGACTTTAAAAGAAATGTAGGCTGGTACCTTAATCCTAGATCAATTTGCTTTTATTTCATAACAGCATTAAAATTTATCTGCCAAGAGCATTACTAACTAGTTCTGTTTTTGGATATCCAGATATAACATTTAAGAAAAACTACAGTGAAATTATTTATTTCACATTCAGTCTGAAACACCTTACATAATAATAGGCCGCATTAAGGGAGAGGACATGAAGACACTGTGTTTGTATTAAAGGGGTGGAAAAAAGGCCCTAGATACAGAAGACATTTCCTGCATCTGAAGTTCTCTTGTCACTGTGGAAATCTAAAGAACATATACTATTGGTATGTGCTTTTGCTCAGGAATGTTATAAATATTTGAGCAAGATCAAACAGAACAGCAAAGGAGCACTGTTTTAGTTGTGTAGCTTTTTAGAAAAATAAAACAGATCCATATCCAGTGAATATGGACTGGCGTCAGACAAAGCTCAGTGCTGGTGGTATTTAGTCTGGGATATTCTGTTAAGCAGTATTACAAAACCCATGCTTTTGAATACAGAAACCCATTAGGTGATTTCTTCCCTCTAGATGCCCTCCCATGTCCTGTCTCCTGGTTTGTGGAGAAATGGGCCTCTGCAAGAGGTGGAAGCCAGAGGATGGGACTTCTCTAAGTAACGTAGTCCTTATGCAAGGTCTGTTCAGTCCAGTGATCGTATATGGAAACTTTTGGCAGGAATTGGATGTGAAGTTTCTGCTTTCAGTTTTAGGTGCCATATTTTTAAGCCTGATAAAGTTATCTGCAGCTCCCCATTTGGTATTATTTCTGCACTTTGCAGAAGCCTTTGTTTTCCAATGGTGCTTTTGAGACCTGAACTCGGCCGTGTGGAGGAGAGGCATTAGTTTGTCCAGTGAATTTTAGTGTCTGAAATCACAAGACATTTCATTGTTTGCCTTTATTCCTGGTTAGGCTTTGTCTTGGCAGATTAATTCCAGCTACTGAGAGGGGGTGACTGTTTATTTGAAAAGCCAGGGGGTTATCACACAGAAAGCGAGGCAGTGCTTCATGCTGAAACAGTAACAGTGAGAATCCCAGTGCCCCCTTGGCCCATGTTAACATAGTTTGGCCATATAAAATAAGCATCCTGCCTCATATCAAATCTTGGATGTGAGTTAACAAGAACCTCTGTAGGGACTCTCTGCTACATGCATGTCCATACCAGTGTGTTACACCTAACCTGAAACAAGGCTGTAGTAGATCATCCTCCAGGAACTGGTGCCTTCCAGTGAACATTTTGGCTGTGTCTAGGTATTTGTGCTGCAACGAGGAGGCAGCATGGCTTTAGTGTCACAGCAGTCCCTGCCAGTGACAACCTGTTGCAGCCAGGCTGCTGTCTCTCTCTGTCCTGGCGGTTTCTGTGGTCTTTTGTTGCTTTGTCAAGGTAAATTCACTGCCTTTCCCCACTCCTGCCTGCCTGTTTTAGCTGTGAAAACTACATGTTTCAGCACTGACATTCTATTTCACTAACTTTCTCTGCTCAGGAGTCAAAACGTTGAATGTGGTGTGGATGCCAGTAGGAGCAAAAGCATTTTCCTTCTGTATATGTAGATGCATTGATAGCACCAGTCCTACCTTTTCAAATAGGTCTGTAATTAGAGCTAGTGTCCAGGAGGTGCTCAGCTTTGTTTTCTTTACATCTCCTGCCAAAGAAAAATTTAGATCTCTCTCTTCAAAATGGCATGAAGGGGAAATATAGAGCTAAAGGGCTATTTTGAGTTAGACTTCTTACTGACTTATGGTGAAACAGTCCCCATTCATGCAGAAGAATTAAGTATCAATTGGCCAAGTCCCATATTAGCCTGTGGTTTCAGAGGGAAGTCTGGGCATCAGTGAGGCAGAGGAAGATCTCTGGATGTGGGTCTGTGCCCCAGTTAATGCCAGGTTTTATCTTACACAGATTACTCTGCCTGCACACCTTGCCTTTTTCTGGGTGGCATCAGAACTGAGAAAACATCAGTGAACCACAGCAGACAGAACCAGCTTCCTTTTCATTTAGGTTATGATCTAACAGTGGAGAAGGTTTGGATTTTAGGATAGCCCCGTGGCAAGACTGAACCCAGCTGGGCATGGGCTGGTTAACATGCAGACAGTGATGATAATACTTCTGTCTTCCAGAAGCCGAACTTTTTCCTATGCTGCTCTCCAAATACAGTGATGATTCAAATGGATGCACAGTGATTTTTATCAATTGTACTCTCAGTGTATTTCTGATGTGGATAAAGTATCACAGGTAAAGAACCACAATAGTAATGAAAGAAAGGATTTGACTTCCAATGGATAGATGGACAGACAGATAGATAGCTTCCCCCTCGCTCCTTATGACTATACCTTAAAGCCTGTTGTCCTATGRAGAGTACTTTGGTGGCTAACAAGATAGAAACAGCAGGTGAAGTTTTTCATGTTTTAGGAAATATTTCTGATATTCCGCAAAATCAGAGTGTCTCAGTTTCCTGGTGTCTAATAAGAAGGTAGCTCATGTTAAGGCAGTACTGTTTTGGGATCTTTCTTCTCTGTTACTGAAACATGTTACCATTGAAACTGTAGGAATCTTAATATGTTTTGAGATATCTTACTCCTATAACAAATTGACCGAGGGATTCAAACTTTTTTTGGGAGTTATGTATCTACACACAATGCCAAATGGCATCTGTTGTGTAAGTTTAATTCTGTTTGAAAGTGAAGGTAAAAATGGGAAATGGTGACTGAGAAATGCTTGTCTTCCAAAACTGAATGAATAATGAGGTTTGAATTTGAAATATGAAAATTAAATCACTGCTGGAGTAGAGAAGACATTGCTATCAAAAGCATATGCTTTGGGACCATGTCTAGAGAAAAATTGGCAGTTTTTGTGAATACCTGGCTTGCGTTAAAGAAGCCAGTCTATTGTAGATGGATTGAACTCCTTTACAGAATGTGCTTTAGAGATGATAAAATCTCCTTGAGATCAGAGAAGGAACAGCGCAGGACCCTGGTCTGCTCACAAGCAGACCATTTGGGTGCTGCTGTATTCTTAAATTGATTTTCTGGCAAGTGAAGAGAAAAAGGATGTATTTTTTTATTGGAAACATTGATTTATAAAAATAGTTGTGCCTTGCATTTAGAGATGTAATCAGTTTAAATTCCATAGGTGAGAGATTTCCTCCCCTCATGTTATCTGACATGTTTGGTAATAACCTCCAGTGCTATGCCCTCTGGGTCATACTGTTGGAAAGGTGGAGGGTGATAAAATCTGATATTCAGTCACCTGGTTCTGCTTTTCTTTATTAGAACTGATATGATACAGAGACTGTAAGTAACTGAAAGCTTCCCTTTGACTTCAAAAGGCAGATCAGATTTAGTGATGAATACAATACTCTACAAACAAGTCCCTTGCAGAGATGGGGGTGTGTGGAAATTTGATTTACCTATTGCCTGAGCATGGGAGGATCTGGGCTTGAGTTCAGTTTTCAAAATCGAAGATTAATGCTTTACCAGAAGGCTGCTCAGGATCTGATCTGAGCTCACAACAGACTATTCAGATCACTCATTGCCTTAATGTTGGAACTGTGTAATATATCATCCACTTCTCTATATGGTTCACATAATAATGGCCACTGTGTCAATAATAAAGGCTCCTTCTGGAATCTGCCAAACAAAAATGCTATGCTTTTTTGTAGTAACTTCCTGTGGTATAAACGATGGTTTATACATCTGAAAAGTACTTTTAGAGGGCTGCTGTCTCCAGCTCAGCTTTGGGGTGCTGGGTTCAGAGTTGGTTTTAATTTATAGTCCACTTTGACTTGACTACACTTCTGGGATAGCCTTTCTGGCATCCCTCAGCATGGGAATGACAGAAACAAAAACATCCCTTTTTTCCCCCCACCGATTTCAAATGCTTCAGAACTGCTGATTGCAGCACAGCCTGAACAGCAGGCATTTTTTCTGCATGTTGCTTTCATGCAAAGTTTAGATTAAAAGCACAAAGAGCAGAGGGTAGCTCATGCGGGTACAATGAGCAGAAGTTTACCCATGTTTCTCTGCCGTGGTGGCAGGTACTTTTGTGTCTTATTTAACTGGTTCCTAGTAGCGGTCCTGACAGAGCCAACAGTGGAAAATGCATATGTTTCAGTAAATGCAGCCGGCTTTGCTGTCTGTGTTGTGGTCCTGCCCAGAGGGTCTCCTAAGAAAGTCAGCACTGGTGGTGTTAAGGGCATGCCAGGTATTACTTGGAGGAGCAGCAGCTCCTGGAGCAAGCCAGAGCCCCGGTAGGGAGAGCCAATGCATGGGTGGCTTCAGGGGAGGGGAAAGGAGCAATGAAATTGGGCACTACTTGGAGCACCCAAAGAGACCTGTCAGGCCACAAACCTAACTCTCARGTCTTCTAGATACTCTGCATTCCTCTGTGCTAGCTTTGTGTCTTGTGGATTCGTGGCCTGGTATTACAGCTTCTCTTCTGCCCATTGACAATTGTGTGTGATTATCATCACTTGGGTTGGTTTGTATGCTTTGAGAAGTAGAAAGAGTGATGCTACCAGCAGAGATACACCACCGACAGGACCTTTGGATTAACAGAGCCTGACACAGAGAGCTTTCTCTTGCAAGATGGCCYAGTCCTGTCATCTGCTCAGCATGCTGGAGTCCTACCTTGTCTCTGTGCACATTACCTGCCCCAACTGGGAGAGGACACTGCAGCTTGTTTAAGAGCTTTCTTCGGCCACCTGAAAAGCCCTTCAGCAAGCTTTGCAGGATGTATGTGCTGCTATCTGAAGAGACTGGGCTGCCCTATTTCTGTAAGTCCTACATAGAAAGCGGGTTGCTGAAGGACTTCTTGCTCTCGGTACTCTACGCGTGACTGATCCAGAAAAGGATGGTTGTGGTGAGACTTGAGTATTTCTGAAGGAAGGGGTGCATATGCATGTGTGTGGGGAATAAAAAAGGAAACATTAGCGCGTTCTGACGGAGTCACGTCCCCACTTAACTTAATGACAGACACCCACTGACTTCACAGGGGTCAAGATTTCAGTATCCTGCATGYGGGGGATCTGTCAGTAATGCTATCCTTGTTATAGCAGTAGCTGAACTCCTGTTAGCATAACAAGCTACGGGGAACTGCCAGTTAGCAGCTCTGTCACTTACGCTCCATAATGTGAATGTTTGCATTCGATTGCTATCTTGGTTAGCCAAAAAGTCTTCATGTTCCTGGAACGTCCCTGGAATTATCTTAGTGTTAAAAGACAATGAGGAAAGAGTTCTTTCAAGCTGGGCAGCTAAAGTCCCATGTCCTTGTCTTGGGTCTCATCTCACATGAAGATCACCTTACCTCTGCCACCTCTCCTGCCTTACCTCTCCCCCTAGACCCTGTATGCATGGAGTCACCTCTGACTCTCATACTGCAGTCCAACCCTTCTCAGGCTTGGCTCTGTTTTAGAGAGAAGTCTTCTGGTCTCTAGTCCAGTAGAGGAAAATAAGCAYGGGCTGAGAAATTGCTAGCGTGACCCTTGGGAAAGAAGGAACAAGATGGCAACAGCAGTTTAACACTGACTTCACACTCAATGAATTGAAACTCTAGAGCTGTAAAGACCTTCTGGACAACTAACTCTGCTCAAACCATTTTCTAAAGATATCTGTTCAACCTGTTCAAACAAACCTCTAATGAGGATGGTTTCACCTGTGCACAGGTGCCCTGTTGACATTGCACCCTTCAGTGCTTAGTTGGGTTTAGTCTTTCTGGGACCTTTTTTGTGCTTGGTGCCATACAGACAAAAAGTCTCTATCTCAGAGTTATGAGCAGGAACTAGATTTAATTCAAGAACAGCTCATCCTCCAAATAACTACGAAATAAAGCCTGCTTGAAGTATTACATCCACTGTGGAAATGTTAATYCCTTCAGCAGTGGTTCTCAGACTAATGTCTGCATCCAGGATGTGTTTAGCTGAAGGTTCAGAGTTGTCACTGAAAACAAAAAAATCTCTCATGTTCCTGTTCTCAAATACCTGATTCTCGCACTTCCTTTGCAATCTATTTCAAATATGACAGCTGTTTTCCTGGGACAATTTGTATCTGTTTTCTGACTTTCTGGTCAACATCTTGATAAATTTCTGGCTGATGTGATGCATTTTTCTTTTCTGCTTATGGGAATCTCTTGACTAAACTGTTGTGGCACTGCAAGCTTGAAGAMGACTAGATCTTTTTATCCTTCACACTGGTGCAACTTCTGACACTGGTAAAATTCTCCCTGTTTTATAACTTCAGAGTGTTGCCAATAAAAAGGTAGTGATTTGAGCCAGAAATAGAGTTTTGTAAACTTGCATTTCTTCAGTTGAAAAGATACTGCTCTTTCTGTTGTAAATGCTCTTCTGCTCTATAAATCTTCTGTTTTAGAACCTGGAAGAACTGAAAGCTTTTCAGGTGGTGCTTTTTGGGTCCCACGTAGGTTACATTTTGTCTTCCATGTTTTTACCTCTGCATTTTGTGTGTTCTTTTAATTGACTTTGTATGCATAGCAATACCCCATTGTCATCGCCAGCTTTACCAAACATGCTATGCAAGTGCTGCAGAGGTTTCTCACCTCCTATTGAAGTTCTAGGTCTGTGCCCTAGAGATAGTCTAAAGTCAGCCTTCCCAGGCTCATACAGGCCATTTTCAATTAAAGTCTTTTCCAGTTTCTTTTAATTGGACATCTCTGGCACGCTATCTGCTCTAATACCCCAGACAGACACAGGCACCTTGGTTCAGGAGAGCAATTCAGATTTCTTGCATCCTGGAGATGTCTCCATAGTATTGTTGTCTGGGTGTATTTGTTGGTGTTTTTTTTTTTTTTTTTTTTCTGTTCATCCCTTGTGATATACAAATGATAGATATCGGAGAAAATCACATAGCGATGTTTTAACCAGAATAGTATTGAAACTTGGGAGCATGTAACCTCTCTTCTTATCAAGAAGAAATCAAAGGCTGATCTTATAGGTGTAGCTTCAGGCTGATGTGGGGAAATATGTGAAGAAGGGATTGTTTCTTAAAATTTTGTAAGGCTAATCTTACTCACTGGAAGTTGGGATATGTAATTGAAAATTGGCAAAACATTTGATGAACAAATTATAACTGTTTCCCTCAGGAGACAGGTGAATTTACAGGGGAGAAACAAGAAGTTATTCATAGCTTACTGATTTTAACCAAAAATCTTTACAAGGTAACGAAAAGCAGAGGCTTGATATTGGTATGACATGGAATACATGGAAAAGTAAGTTGCTTTTGACATGGCTAACGTCTGATTAAATGAGTAATATCTGATTTATTAATTAGGGAATAGAGTAAGAGAGACTATGAAGTGACAGGTCTGGAATGCAGATAACTTTTCTAAAAGACCGGCTTGTTTAAACTGGGGTCCTTTTTGACTAGATGAAGGAACTTGGTAACATACAAGGTATTGTACAATATTTTTTAATTATAGAATATCGCTGTAATTGAGTAAATATAATTTAATATTACTGTGATACAAACTAATACACTTAACCAATGAACAACTCCATATTTGTCAGATTGTGTGCACATACATAGTTAATAAGTATACATGAAGATGAAAAGGGTTTTTGGAACTGTTTCTAACGACGATGTGGCATCTTGCCTGCTGATAATCTTGTTTCTAACACGCTGGGGTTTAGGCTGGAGTTAGTTTAAACAAATTCTTGTGATGATGATGAAGTCAGTTTGTTTGGTTTATGTGAACACACTTCTCTAACAGCTTTGGTCCTTCTTAAAAGTCAAGGGGTTATCAGTCTGAGAAATAAGCTAATAAACTGAAGAAATAATTAGATCTTACTAAACAGACAGATGGCAGGGTCATGTCCTTTGATACCAAGAATGACAAAAAGCTTGTCTATTTTATCCAATTAGATTGTTTCATCTAATAATTAAAAAAAAAATACAAAACCAAAGCAACAAACAACAAAAAACCCAAACGAAACAAAAAACAGTGTAAGCCTTGTTTTTTCATCTATAGGCAATCCTTGCTGTAGCAACATTTTTACCATGATATAAAGCTATTAGTGGGATCCTAAGCATCAAGTCCAACAGAATATTAATGTGTTTAAAAAACAAAACAAAAACCCAAACAAACAAACAAAACCAAAACCAAATATTTCAGGGTTATGACAGCTCCCTTCAAAAGTGAAGCTGTTTAAGCTCATCATTTTTAGGAATTAGGTTTGGTGTTGGAAGGCAAGGAAGAGAATATGGACTGATTGAGCAAACACACAAACTACTAGAATAGCAGCAGAAAGACATTTGCATTTGTAATGGATTTGGGTATGCCAAGTTCATAAGAGGACATAAGCTGGGAGGGTGCCATAGGAAAGTTCAGAGGCAGCACTACCAATGGAGGAGAGGACAGGAAGGTTCCTGGCCTTCTCAGTGTAATGAGAGTCGAGTACAAACTGTGTTGGAAAGATCTAAGCAGTACCAAAGAAGAGATACCAATTTTCTTATTGCTAAATGGAGAAGGGCTCCATTTATTGACCTTTATATATATTGGGGGGCTCTCAATATCTTGACCTTTAAAGAACGGCTCTCAATATAATGACCTTTAAAATGGGATATTGGCCAGTTGCTTGCAAGTCCGTGCCAGCAATGCGATGGTCAGAAGAAGGGCTGTGTGGAAGAAACATTCATCAATGCAGCAATGAGGCTTTTTGGATATGTCTGCTGAATGACAGATGACATGGTACTAAGGGCTTTTGTCTTTGCCTTGGTAGAAGGCAGCAGACTGCAAGCCAGACCACGGGGGGCAAAAAAACCCCACAGAAACAAGAGCCCAAAAATGCCATATCCCAAGGGGAGGATAAAACAGTGGTACCTAATCCACAGAAAGCTTTTGGTCATTAGATGAGGTTCAGAGGGGAGTAAAAGGCTGCCACTGAAAAAGAAACATCGGAATGTTTAATCCTTCATAGCTGCCATTTATAGCCATAAGAAACTATATTCTGTGTGAATTCAGGAGACTTCAAGCACTGATAGATGTATAATCATATGATGTTAGAACTTTACATACCAAACTGCACCCATTTACAATCTTTGTCATACTTTTTTCTCTATATAGTAGTAAATTCCTCATTGTAGAACAGCTTATCAAACCTTTCAATCATTAAAATAATTCCCTTCTCACTTCAGAAATGTTCTATAATGGCTATAAAGAAGAGAAAATAGAAAAAAAAAATCTTTACCGTCTTAAAATAACTCTGAATGTAAGAGAAGGCTTTGAGTTCAGTATTGTGATTCCTGTTCTCTGCCTTACTTTCGCTAATCCTGTTATTGACTGGGTATAAAGGTCTCACTTTATGCTTTATCCAAATAGATTCAAGAAGCAATCTGGCTCAAGACTCAGTCTTCTGTTTTACCAGGAGCTCCATTATTTGATCTCATAAGACTCAGTCTACTTATGAAATATGGGAAATGACATTTTTAATTGCTTTGGTCACTACTGTTCTGTGAAAAATGAGTATATGATGGATTGCATCCAGTTCATCACAATGCCTGTTTCCTTACCAGGTTTTGAAGTAATAGTGAAGATCCTAAAATATATAAGTAGCTATGGAGGGTTGTGGGCAACCACAAAGGCTATTCTCTTTCTGGGAAGGTGGCCTCTTTAGGCTTCATTCAGAGTTGATGGTGAGAGACGTGATTCTCTGAGGCTGAGTCAGGACATCTGAATTAGGTTCCTGGACTGACTTTTGCTCTCTACAGGAACCTATTTCTCTTCATTGACTAYGGAAGAAGCTTGGGAGCCTTGTCTCCTTATGTTAACATGAGCCTTTGAATAACTGCTGAAGACTTTATAACCTTTTTCTCCTAATGAGGTCCATTAGTGTAACCTAAATCTCATTAAGCTAATTGTACTGTGTTAGACTACACATCTCTGAAAATATGTTTAAAAAAACCACAAGGGATGTTTAACACAGTAATGTCCTATATGAAGTACTCARTATTTGAGTAAATTCTCATTGCAGTTATGCTTGTATCTGGAGCAGTTAGGCTAACTGAAGCGATATTCCCCATAAAACATCAGTAAATTATTGTGAAGTAATTGTCTTTTTCTATCAAACATATCAATATATATGAGGTGCTTCAGGACATGGTTTAGTGGGCATTTGTACTGGGTTGATGGTTGGACTCGATGATCTTAGAGGTCTTTTCCAACCTTAATGATTCTATGATTCTATGATTCTATGAATATTCTTCCTAGAAAGCTAATTTAAAGTGATGGAAAGCTGAAATGATATTCTTAGAATATTTTCATTCAGGGTATGGATCTATATTTCCAAGTTTTGCTGTCTATCGGTACCATTTAAAATACAAATCAAAGTGCCCTGGCTTCTGGGATCCTTCCCAGGTGCACTGAGAAGAACGCTGTTGCCTCCCTGTGAAGGAGTGCTTACCACTTCCATTCTTAAGATTRCATTTCTTTAAGAGGTCTTCCAAAACAAAGGCATCCCAAACCCCTGCTCAGCCTTGGAAAAATCTTGGCTACTGTCTAAGGCTATAAGACAGAAATAGCAGTGTCTGTTCTCCTGTGTTAGAAAGCTATATTTGACACATTCGCGTTACTGCAAAATCTTCTCAGATCTTTGTTTCCCCAAAGAAACATCAGGCTCCAGCCTTGAGTGAATGYCTGGTCGAAAAGGTTGGCTTTGCTTGCTGCAGGCAGGTAGACTTGGTGCAGGACCCATTTCTGATACCAGGGAAGGAAGGCTCGCAAAGTTGTGGGACCCGTGGGAGCTTCTTGCCAGCAATATGTTGGTTTTGGCAGGGCAAATCCAGCCAGCTCTGCTGTGCTTGAGGAGCGAAACAATCTCTCAAGTATGCAGATGTTATTTCATGTAGATTTTTGTAGGTCAGAGCTTACCCCTGGGCCCTCACAAAAGCTGTGGTTCTGACTGGGAGCACGCTGGGACTGTGTGTTCACAGACTCYGTCTGGTGAGTGAATAGGATTCCTCCTCCACCACCTTTTACTTCTGGTGCATATCTGTGATCTGGCCCACTGGGACCAGTACATAGAAGTAATGCACTCCAGACATGGCAGCGGGAGGAGATCAGGCTAACAAGAGATGCAAATAAGAATTAGTGTCTTTATTTCTTGTTTACAAACAGAAATTCTTCAGTTTTYGTGTTTAAGTTATCGCTTCCCCATTCCAACTCACCTGCATTGCTATTAAAACCTCTATGAACATTCATGGGGATCTCAAACATTAGCAAAAGAACATCTTTCTTCTTTTCTTTCTTCCATGTGCTGTAGTCTCCCTTTTGGAGAAAAGGGATGCTGATGGCTTACTGCTGACAAAAAGTGTTTTAGAAAGAAAATTGAAGTAGAACATGTTTGGGTATGTAGTAGCGTTACTTGTGGCTTTCAAAATGGGAGAGTCTCTCTCCATTCTSCTTAGCAATGGGGGAATTTAATGTTAAATTTCGGGTTTGCAACAGGCGTAGGAATCGGAGAGCAATGAGGATAATTTGGCTTCCAAAATCAGAATGATAGACTAGTGCAGTGCTTGGTATCAATTCTTGTAATGGTTGGTACATTTCCAATGGAAAAGTATCTGTAAAACAGAGTTGTGCGTTTCCTGAAATGACACAGGAAATGTAAAGCTGCTCTCTAGGTTGTGGGAACATACTGAGGAATAGATGCGGTGGATGACCACCAACACTCATGCAGCTGGAGACCAAAGAGCAGCGACAGGAAGATTTCTGTCAGCCAGAATGCTGCCAAAGCTGGTTTAATCTTTAATGCTCCCTCTATTCCAAGACCAAGGATTTTGTTGTTGTTGTTTATTTAAAATAAGATGTTCCTTGAATCATATATCTTTCCTGGAAGGAAGAGGTGAGAATAAACTATCGGCAATGTTGGTCAGGTTACTTTGTATAGTACCAGAAAGCATCACAAATGAGCTCTAGTAAAGGAAAAAGCAGTGAGGGGAAACACGCTCCAACTGGAGGGCATGGAGGTCTGGGGAGAAACACCCTAAAAAGAGAGAGGAGAAACATCAAAGCAGTTCTGAGCTGGGAAAACTGCAGGATAACAAGGAATTTTACACAGAAGATCAAAAACTAATAAGGGGATATGGCAAGTCTTATTGAGCTTTTTTTGCTCTTGGTATTTTGTCAATGAGAAGATATTCCAACAGGAGAAAAATGGCATATTGGTCAAATTATGAAAGAGAAGTGACCAATAAGGAGGCTGGACTTTAGCTCAAGAGGTCAGGCACTCCTCAAGTTTTCTTCTTTAAGCAATAATTCAGGGGAGCACTGAATACAAAAGAACATTCTTTGTGAAATCTGTTTGAGAAAACACTGAGAAAAACATTGAACTATGTCCCTTATGATTCAGTCTGGAATATCTTTGAAGTAATAGCATTCCCCCAAGGAGGTAGAAATTGGTATGCAGATCTGCTTGTTGTCTGTTGACTCCCTGGCACTGGAACAAATGAGTCTTTGTCCTCTTTGCTCTTCTTTTGACCTTACAACTTTTAGGTTCTTGGCTACAGAAGGACTTTATTTTTTTAATTCGGGTACTGTTGAACAGAAGACAGAAATCAGGATGGGCATGTCAGCTGCTAAGTGCAGAAGGCTTCAACCTGAATTTTGATTTCCCTCATGTTCTTTTCTACAATCCCAAGATAATAGACCTACATCCAAGAGTGTGGCAGTTTGATACATGTCCTCTTGACTTCAGCAATGGTTGACTTTTAAGTATCACTTATTCAGTGTGCTGAAGTGTGAATCCTTGTGCAATGTGTAACTAAGTAATGTGAATTTTATTCTTTGAACAGTATTTTTACGTACTGCAGACCTTGACATCGTGCCTGTGTCCTTTTGGATTCTGGCCTCAAAATGCTAGAGCTCTGACTGGTGCAATGCTTGAGTTCAGCTAGGACATTTCTGAGGCTTTTAAAAATGTGACTTTTGTTCTGCCTCAAATATTCTTCTGCCTTTTTCTGCTAGAGCTCTGAAGAAAAACATATCTTTACCTAATCTTGATTGAAAGACCTCAAATGAAAGAGGGTAACACCTGGCATACTTTACCTTGGGCTGTGGTTAAACAAACCTCACATTTTGCTCATTTCTCTTTGCCTTAATATATTCTAACTTCAGCTTCCAGTTCTTGAATCTTGTTAYGCATCTCTGTTCTAGTCATGCACTAAACTGTATCAAATCTTGCTCCCAGTAATGTTACGGTAGGTGCAAAGAGCCAGTCTTCTGAAGCAGACACTACGTAATGTGGTAAAACACAATGAGCAACYATTTATTAAGAGAGAGATGTACGTTTGCATCTCACTGTCTGATTTGAACATCCAGATGATAAAAGGAACCGGGACAATGAGGACGCTGTTTCATTCCTCCGTTCCTRTTCTTCAATAATCTGAGAATTTGAAAGGCATAAATATGCAATGAAATTTTTTTTTTGTTTTCCCCCCAGTTCTTTTCATATCACAATGCACAATAAGAAAAGATACCTTAGGTGAGGTATTTTAATATTGGCCCTTTTTCAATTGTTGACAATTGAAAAACGTACAGCCACAACAAGCTACAAAACCTGACCATGAGGCAGCTTCTAAATAATTACTAGGCACAAGCTTGTCAATGCTATATTAAAGCATTATTAAAGTTAGGGGAATAAAATCAGCAAGAGCTGTTTATCAGCTTGCTTATGTATCTGGAACAAGTTGGAGCAGACCGGGAAGAGTTTTTCACAGCATGTGGGAAAATGCTTTCTTTGGATGGATTGTCCTTAGTACYGTTGCTTCAGCAGAGTTTTGCAAAYCTTTCCCTTCTCCTCTTCTATGTGTCCTTATCCCACATACACAAGCAGAATGGGGCAGGCTKGCATAAATATGGGGGACTTGATTCCTCAACCTTTGAAACATCAGCTTTCTGCAAATGCTACTGCTCTCCAAAATAAATAAATAAATTTGGCTAGTTATTTGACTACAAGAATCCAGACCATAATGGATGTAGAAAAAAAGAAAGCTCACCTGGAGAGTCAGGCAATATTGGGGGAAAAGGTTCCATGGTGTTTTGAAGCATTTCCTATCCYGTGAAGAAAACTCTACTTATTTAGGTTTAGAAATCAAAAGCACATTTAATATACCTGAATATGTAAATCAAGCAATCCAAAGCTGAAGTAGAGGAGACAGAATTGTGTATAATGTGTGGTAGAAATTAAGTACTTCAGTATGTCTTCAATATTTTGTTCCCATTTTGCCCAAATAAGTTGTGCTAAATAATTCTTTGAGTGACAGAAATTATACCTTTCAGTTCACATAAGCATTTTACTTAGTAAAGTCCTGCTAAATACAGCACAATATATGTGCATCTGGTGACACGAATTTACAGTGCATAACAGGAGGCTTAAAATRTGATGCAGTTAACTTCACTGCAGAGCAAAAGAGTAAGACAAACTGCAGTTGCGTTGAGGATGCCCCTCCTTCGTGAAGGATGATGGAGATGGCTGTCTTCAAAGTATGGTTCCCCTTGAAATAGTGCTTCTTGCAGCTTGCTTGTTCCGTGTATATGCATGGTTTCTCTGAACAAACAGGCTTCTTGCAAAAAGTCAAACATAGTATGGCCAAGYTGAGAGGCTTCAGTGGTGTTTCTGAATACAGCATAGCTACAGCGTAGAGCAAAATCTGACCAAAGTGGCACAATGAGTCCCCAAGAAGACTGACCCAATTTTTTTCTAAGCTTTTTATTGTTCCCTGCCCCCCTCCTTCCTCCTCCCCTTTCCTCTGGAAACCTGGACAGGCAAAAGAATCTGGAAATKCTTCTATAATTAAATATGTGGTGTGCAGTGCAGTGGCCTTATCTCCCTGGTCTCCCCCTTGAGCTAGGCTCTGGGATGGGTTGCGTTTTCTATAAAGCGCAATGGTTACCACCCCTCATGACAGAAGATGAGGGACAGTTGCTCAGGAATGGTGGTGGACAGCTGATCCCCCCTCAAGAGAGATGGACAGAGGTCTCTTCTCCTCTTATGTTATTTGCAAAATCAACAGTGTGGTTTGACCATAAGGACGTTCTTCTGTTTTCTTAGCTGAGTATTAAGCCTTTCCTAATGGGAGCACATAGATTTGCATTTGTTCAACTGTTCCTTCTGCAATCCTGAGGAAGACAARAGGGTCAATGTAGCATGGGCCAAGACGGGCCATCTTATGTAAATGTATTTTTAGACTTTGCATTATGGGCACAAATGGGCAGGAAATTCTGTTTATGAAAACTTTTTTACTGTGAATGTGGTTGAAGAGTGAAAGAGATTGCCCACAGAGGTTGTGAAATCTCCATCCTTGGAGCTATTCAAAACCCGGCTGGACACAGACCTAAGCAACCTGCTCTCCCTGGCCATGCTTTGAGCAGGGGACTTCAACTAGACCATCCCCAGTGATCCCTTCCAGCCTCAGCCATTCCATAATCAGAAACTTTCCCAGACTGGGAATGGCCAGTCTGCTCTGTGTGCTGTTACCACTCTGATGCCCTGTGGATGAGGAAAGGCAGAGTGAGCCAAACACAGCATGCACAGAAAACCTGCAAAATTATATGTATTAAGCATCTTTTTCTGCCAGATACTTCTGTGTCTGTCRTTTAACTAGCACTATTGAACTCTGTGTCCCACTTCCCAGTATCCCAGTATGTTCCGTCCTTTACAAAGGCCTGATCCAAAGCCAGCTGAAGTCCCTATGTTGTTTSCCACTGACTTTGGCAGACAGGGGTTCAGTTCCTAATCTAGCTTTGCTCTCTGCTGGTGGCAAATTTGGATTSTAAAGAGGAGGCATTTTCCTGATTAATGACTGAGTCTCATGCTGCTGCYTGGGCTATTCTAGGACAGGGTCTGATGTAAACTGCTGTTCTTGGTCTCTCTAAAGGAAGAACCTGAAACTCCTCAGTTCTGAGACAGCTGGTGGTACTGCTTGGGATACACACATTAATCACCCTCCAAAATGATTTGTCTGCAGAAACTACTGCTATGCTGTCACTCCATGCAGCCCCCCACCGCATCTGCGCGCACACACACATACTTCCCTGCCAGTCCATCATCTCTGACTGGCAGCTATTTTTGMAAAGCTGCCTTCTGTTTTGTCTCCTGCTTTCCTGCCTTTGCTCACATGGGTCTCTCACTGATGCCATCTCTCCCTTCCATAGGCAGGGAGCTCTTCTCCCATTTAAAGCTGYTTTGTTTTTCATCCCACTCCACCATCTTCACCATCACGGGCAGTACTCTGAGACCTCTTTGCCTTTTCATTTCAAAGGACAGACTTCCAGTTTACACTATGGCCAGACTATTTCTTTTAATACATAACCGTGTGCCATATGCCTTTCCTTTCCAACAGAGACTTATTTTGCAGCAGCCTTTTTCTTAACACCTGCAAACTTTTTATTGATTTGTCTTGTCAGCTCTCCCTGCTCAGTCTCCGCACTGTCAGGGTCTCTGGCTCTGTTTACTTCCTGCAGCTTTTCTCTTCTCCTGGCATAAAGGTGCAGGCAGATATACCTGTGAGGCCTCTATTGTCAGCAAAAATGGACTTCCAATGTGTCCAGAAGCATAAATAACTTCCTTGTGGTCTCATCCAAAAAATAAACTTAAACAAAACCCTTTTATCTGTCTGCACCCACAGAAAGTGCAAAAGGCTCCACTACTGCGTCTTCTATAGCTTTATAAATAGACTGTTCCTTTCCTTGCCCTGCTTTCTCATTGAAGCTGAATGAATGCTGTCCAGGGATATTTAGTGCCCCCACCCCCTCAGTAGACATGGCATTAAAAAGAAAACAAAAAAGAAAAAGGGTTTGATGTAAAATGACCATTCGCTTCAAAAGAGCATTGATTGAATAATAGATCAAGCTTCACTTTGGTGCAGTGTTTTTAATGAAAGATGCGCCTTTGCCCACATGCTTCTGCTCAGCATTAACTCGAGAGACTGAAATGTATTGAGTATTCTCTCTAATTTRATAATCAGTGGTTAATTCTCCTCTGGCCTCTTCCGATCCTTTTGGTAGCACTCATTGGCCACTAAAAGTATGAAGGTGAGATTTAAATTGAGCTCAAACCTCTA
Source organism: Oceanodroma leucorhoa (assembly GCA_030449065.1). Taxonomy (NCBI): domain Eukaryota; kingdom Metazoa; phylum Chordata; class Aves; order Procellariiformes; genus Oceanodroma; species Oceanodroma leucorhoa. Next base: position 6,900,433 of record JASVER010000044.1, on the reverse strand, counting down.
AAGCTTTGATCAGCAGGCTAGGTTGGTTTTCTTTGACATAAACTAATAGGCTTTGGTGTTCCGATTTCCAGCTAGTGAAATAGGAAAGTGGTCCTGCAATCCCTGCAGCAACACCATTTTTTTTCTAGTGGCACAGCTGATCCCTGTTTAGGGATAGGGCTGATTCAGTCACACTGAAGTTTTAACACCTAGACTGTCTCACGCTTTCTGAGGAGTTTGCCAGTGGTTTAAAATAGAAAATTTGGGATTGTGCGTCTTTGATCCCAGTCTCATGTCACCACAGGTGAAATACTACTCTTCTCCAGTCCCCCTTGCATTTCGGAGGTGCTGCTCTTCCTGTCAGTCCACGCAGTGCTGCTTTAGCTTTTCCTCCCAGTTCCTGTCCCATGGAAAATTCCTCCTTTCATGTTCCGTGTGAGACCTGCTGAAATTCTCATGTCCCCAATCACATCACGACACCCTCTTCTGCCTGGCACCACGGGTTCTGCTGCTCCAGCTCATGTCCYAGCTGAACTGGATCAAAGGCAGTTGACCTTCTCAGTCTGCAGACCTACACTGGTGATTGCTCTAGACTGAAATTGTACTTCCATGGGCTAATTTCATGCTAAACTTCACACTGGCTTATCTGAAAGTGAAAAATAAGATCATTTGTATCTTGTACAGTGTTGATTTGCTACATGTTAGCCTTGACTTTATCAACATTCAACCCAAAGACATTGGGGACATTCTTTTTTACCTCTGTGAGAAGGGAAAAGATAATTTAAGCTTTTCATCTGGTTAATTAAAATCAACTCCTGTTCTTCTCAGGAAAAAAAYCCCAAAACAACCTTTATGTTTTTGCAGTTTTCAGGTGGTAATCCTCTGTACATGGTGAGACCTGTGTTTTTAGAACCTACGGTCAGGTTTAGTTCTGCTCCCAGTTGCTCTCTATGGAAACTTTGCCATTTACATGAATGGCACTAAAATCAGGGCGTAACTATTAGCATAAACGGTTAGACCACAATTGCTTTAGTCCAAATTCAGATTGCTTACTGATAATTTGAGCAATAAACTGGCTTTGATAAATTCCTTTCCCAACATTCTTTTATCATCATAATTATTTGCTGTTCTTCTTTGAATCTGCAAATTATCTCATATAGTTATATTTACATATGCAATAAAAACTGGGTACGTGATCTATTGTCTTGCCAACAGTAAAATAAATAAAACAGTTCATGAAAGATTATTCCTGACCTTTTGGCAGAGCTGTAATAAATAAATAAATGCTTAGATGATAGATTCTTAGAAGGGATAAGTATGAAACAAGTTTGAGATGCAACACTTAACATATACACTGCTGTAGAAGTTTTGTCTGAAGGTTAATTCTAAAGCCATATTCAGATTAGAAATGGAATTGCAATAGATTTTTCATTTTGAAACGTGTGCTGATAAAATATTCCTCTGTAAAAGGAACATAGTCTTAGGGTTTAAGCATTTTTAGTTTAGCCAATAAACCTGTCTAAAAGACACAGTGGATGAAGGTACATCAGTCACATTTTATGATTATGATAGCAGCATGGCAAAGAAGTAATGTACTAAATAAGTGTTGAAATTGATGGCTGTACCCTTAATAGTTTATAAAGAATAAAGTCTTGTGAGATGTATATATTTTCAGTATTGTTGGCAAATTGCTTGGATATTTTGGATACAAATATTGCAAAATCAGATGTAGAATTATTGGCATGCATTTTTATTTCCAAGAATGTGTAAAAAATGCTGAYTGAGAAGGACCACCAACCACATGTAGAATAGAAATCCACACAAAGGCGTGTTTCAGCAAATACATCCTAGAGCCTGCTCTTGTGGTTTCTACCATCTTTTTAATTAATTTTCTACATTTACTGATAAACCAAATATTTTTTTAAAAACATTTTTAATGAAAGCAGCAAAGTATCAGACAGTCGCATGTGAACATGTTTAGGTAAAAGTTAGCAAAAGAAATTTGACTTGCTTTTCATTTTGTAGTTGATCCATGAACCTCCACATCACCTTCTAGATTTGGTGACAAGTTGGTACACTGTATGTACTGAACAGTAAATAATTCATGAGCAGCCTTAACCCTGACAGAAGTTGAGAAAGACTGTGGCAGAAGTGTAACTGTAAAAAAAAAAAAAAAAAAAAAAATCATGGTGGAAGTGATTTGTGAAGTGGAAATGGGTCAACAATGTCAAATTACCGATTTCTACTGAATGACCCACCCAGCTGTAGTAATTACAGTAGTGTACAGTCAGCAACAAAGAATCAGGACAATAGCTGTAGATTTTCTTCCTCCTTCCCTCACATTGGGCTAAACTACAAACTATTCAAAGTACTGTTAGGACAGGGTATATCTTAATATCTCTCCTAGGTTTGTCCATCCTCCCTCCAGTCCCCCAAAATCTAGTGGCAGCTCTTCAGGTTAGCAATACCTTTCCTATTGCTTCACGTTCTCAGTTTTCCTTATCCAAGCAGAGTCAGGCTTGATCCCTGCAGTGGTGCAAGCCTTGCATGAAAAATTGTGGTTACCCTGCAAAGCTCTGTTGAAATGGGTAGTGCATCTCCTTACCGAGTTAGCGCTCTAGGTATTGCATCCCTGTGGTCAGCATGTTCCCCAAGATGTCATGGACTAAAGGAGGTGGTAAAACCATGACCATAAAAATCATTCTGCAATACTCCAGGTGTTGTCTCAAACAGACTTTAGGTGACCCACTCTGGGTAACCGAGAGTCTGTAGATACATCGAGGTGCAACCAAGTCACACCTAACCTTCACAACTGGCAGGACCTTATTCTCTGATCATGTATCCGAGTTAGTGGGAGTCCTGCCCAGGCTAGGAAGCCCAGCTGAGATGTACAACTTGTTAGTGCCGTTGTAGTCATTTGCTACAGTCTTTACACTGCTTTCAGCCCACAGCTGTCTTGTGGCCCAGTGGCTAAAAGGGTGAGGAGATCTTGCCAGTGACACACTGTGTTCTGCTGTCTCAATATGCCTTCAGAGTTGCCTCAGTGTGTTCCCTCCGAGCCTTCTGTTTGATGCAAACCTCACCTCTCTGTTAAACTTRTGGGGTGTTGTGTGTGGGGAGCTTGGCATGACCTGAAGGACTCTGCATTTTGATGTGAGTGATTGATTCTTGGGTACTTGAAATAGTTGTTGGGTATGGGGTTTTTTGTGTGCTTGTTGTTCTACTAAGTGTATTTTGATCTTTCAGGGTAGGAAGCCTTACTCTGTAATAAGTCAAGGTTTGTTTATTGTGCTGAAGAAACGTTAAAGAAGGTAAAGACTCTTGGGTTGAAGATGMAAGGACTAGTCATGACCCTAACCTAGTACATAAGCAATGGCTGATCGATTGGTCTGTAAGGAATCAACACAGACTCACTGCACTTACACAGAGAAGTGAGAAAAGCAGGGCAGAATTATTGAAGGCAGCAAAACCAAGTTGTTTGTCAGGTGAATCAATTCAAGGGGGAGCTGCAGCTAGAAACTCAACATGTTTTTTTTAAGTCTACCTTTGTACGCAGATGGCTGCACTTTAATGTCTTCTTCCAACCTGCAATACTTAAAAAATTACTTTAGATTTCTTGTAAATCAGCACTAATAACAGTCATTGAAGTACTCTTTGCCAGCCTCCTTACACGGTACTGAAAGTAATCAACTCTGTAAAAGTAATATGCGTGGAATGCAACGTTCCCTTGGGGAATAATTCGTCTTCCCATATTGCTTCGCCCATACCCTTCAGGTATACTTTCCTTAGTTGTGATTGCTTTGCAAATAAGGATATTGGCTTTCACATAGCTGCTCAAATGCTGCTGTGTAGTATGTGCCTGGGGTGGTGGTTCTTTCAGCTTTTGGTCTGAAAGACTCTTACAACACTAAAACAAGCTATTGGAATAAGTCCTTCTGGGTTTTACCTGCACTGGCAAATGTGGAAAAAGATTGGAGAATATGAACTGTTTGCATAGGATTCTCTTTTACTTTGTGCAGGGATGTCTGTTTTAGTTTAGAAATGCCTTTGCTATTGGGCAGAGCTATTTGCACCCAGACTTGCTCTGGTGTGTTTCTGGAAGGTATCGTTGAAAGTCATATACCTTTCCATAAATATGTAGACACCATTCCAGACAGAAGAAAGGGCAGAATGGATAGAGGTGAACTGCACTGAGTGTACTTGTAAACGCTTTTGCTTGCTGTGTAAGGTGTTCAGAGGTCTATCTGTCTAGAGGCTTCTGTGGTCCTCGGTTGCCTGGTAGCACCTTGTAGTCTTCACTGGACTTCAGCCTTGCTAAGTTCTGCAAGGAAGAGAAGTGGAGTGATTATCTCCATTTACAGCTGGGRAAGCTGAGATCCCTGTCAGATCCGGATAATTTATGTGAGGTTGTGCAGCCCATACACAGCTGAACTGTGATTTGAACTAGAGTCTCCAGCAGTGTCTGGTTCTCTTGACACAAATGAAGGTCTTTCACAGTTCTTGTCAGGAGTCTTTTCTAATGCAGAGAACAGAGATACCATGCTGAAGACTCTTCTCCTGGACTATCCACAGCTGTTTCCAGGTCTTTGGCTGTAGGAGTATAGAGCACAGTTTCTATCTGCCACCTCGGCTCTCTTCTCTCCCTGCATTTGAATGGGTGAGCCTTGAGCAGAGGCAGGTGAATTCTTGGCTGCTTTTTCTCAGTGGCAATCAGTGATGCTCTGTGCATGAACAAGGGGAAAACTTGGAGTCAGGTGATGACTCCTAGAAACAATGTTTTCTGTCCCATTTCTGAAAGGATGGAACCTGAGGGTGTTTCTTACACAGGGCTTGTGACCAAATTGCAGGATATCCCAGAGCTACTTCTCTGCCCAACGTTTTAGCAAGTGTCCTGGAGTTGAACTGTATAGAATAGCATGGTTACTTCTCAATAGCTGTTTCACTTAGCAAAACTGAAGCATGTGTTACCCTGTGACTATGACTAATAACAGTCATCATAAAGGCAGAAGAGGAAAATCTCAGTCCCTGCACTGAAGCAATGTAGTAGGGCTGATTATYGGCAATTAATTATGTTCTGGAGTCTTGCTGTACATCTTGTGTTTACCAGAACCTCTTACAATTATTGCTCACCCACCTTTTATACTGTGGCGCAATGCATGTATTGTGCTCTGAAAGCACTAAGTGCATTGAGTAAGTTCGGAGGAGRCTGGATCAAATTTCAAGGTAAAGAAATGTGGGTTCTGCTCTTTAGAATAAGCCCCAAGGGATCTGAAAATCCTCCCTCGGTTTAAAGAACTTTATCATTCTAGGTCCTCAGTATCCCTCCTGCACATATGATATTCAGACCTCTCTGTAAGGATGCCGACTCCATTAGCATATTTGGGCATTCTCTTTTTCTTGGCAAGTTCTACTTTGCAAGAACAAATTAAATGCACCTGGAAATGTAAAATGTGAGCTGTGGAAATGGACAAAGAGAGCCAGTAACAGCTCATCTGGAAAATGCACTCACTCCCAAAAGCCATTTAAAKGCTGTCTGTCAGATGCTGGAAAGGTACCACCATGCTAATTTAGCAGGGGTGGGATAGCTATCACCCAAATGCTAAATCAAAGGGCTTTATAAACTGGAAATGTGGGCTCCTTAGTAACATACACAATCTTCTAGAACTTCTCCTGCTTTGAACATGGTTATAGGTTTTCAACGAAGTGTCTTCATTTTTCCACAACAGAGGAACTCCACTTAAGATTCTACTTAGTGCATGGGGGTGTACCGAAGCAGTGTTGCACATAGACGCCAAGGAGTCAGGGCAGTAGGGGCAGGGGCTTTCAGCATGAAAACTTGGAGTCTTTATCACCTGAATAGCAGAAGCCCTCCACTAAGCCAGAATATCATAGCAGGTTACTGTTATAACTTCCAGACACTAGCAAACTCATCAAAMCAATGCATAGGTGTTCTGGCCTGTGTGTACACAACACTTGTTGTGTATCTCCTGAATTATATTAAAGATTGATTGAGCTGCACTAACCTCTATTAGATGTCATCTGACTCAGTGCACTCTAAAACCAATATAAGTCTGTAAACCTATTTAACCTTCCCATTTGGGAACGCATTTCATTGAATATAGCAGCTTGATGTTCATTAAAATTAAAGATAGAAAATAGTATTAGGTAATGCAGCGCTTTTCCCCTGGCAATGTAGGGCTGGCACCTCCCTGATGTTCCAGTTTGACCCTTTGTGTTGTTTTGAGAAAATGGAACTTATTTTCACATGTTATTGGGATATTTTCTCTGATTACTCCCCGTAGCTCCCCATATTTCTTGTACATCGTCATCACCCAGTCTGTCTTTCCCCATTCAGATATTTTTGGGAGCATGGAATACCTACACAGAAGAATTTTATACCTATTGGTCTTCCATCTATCATATAACAATAGTCAGTTCAAGACATTGGACTCACTCTAAGCCAAAGAAAGGAGATATAGCTGTCAAGGTACAAGCAAATGTTTCTTGCATGATGGGCATCACTACGGCTGTTTGAGTCTAAAATAACAACAGCAGTAACGCTAATTTTGTAGATACCGTATATTGGTTACAGCTACAGAAGTCTGTTTCCAGTGTTGCGCATATCAAATTGTTGGATCAGTAACTACAGGTTTTTTCAACCTACCAAAAGTCTGACCTACCTCAAGTTCTGGAATTGGGCTGATTTCTCTTGAAAAAGAAAAACTGGAAATGAATAGCTGTTTTAAAAATGTTGAATGTGGAAGATAGTGTTTATAAAGCTGTAGCCCCAGGGCTAGAACAGTTACAGATCCAGAAAGGTAATATTTAAATATTAACATATATAAACTCTTTACAGAACATYAGGATTAACATAATGGACCAAATGCATCCTGGGTGTTAAGCTGCCTGAGGTCACTGTCGTACCAGAGATGCTGCTGATGTACGACATGAAAGAAAGAGTGCTCTGGTTTTTTTCTTTGTGGAGACTTGTTGCTAAGCAATTGGGAAAACAGTAGGGCAAAAGATATGAAAGCATAATTCACTTTGTAAACAATAAAAATCTTTACAATTTTGGAAGAAGCTGCAGCAATAATACATAACATCAGAAAGGAGAAGCTCTACAGAACATCAATAGAACATTATTCAGGCTTTTTTTAAGAGTGCCAGAAGATTGACGACTCTATGCTGATGTAGAATTGAGTTACCATCACTGATATCAATCATTTCCCCACCATGGTACGCAGTACCTAAAACCTCAATAAAGTTACAGAGAGGCACGCACATGCACACAGTCACACTGCAGATTTATTTCACCAATGGAACTTTATCACATCAAAACTGGTGATAAAGGTTTACAATTTGCAGGTGGGGAAATTTTCTTCACATTAATACTACTTTGTACAGTTAGCTCTTTACAGATAGTTTTGTGTTGGTTTTTTTTTTCCAAGAGTGCCAATAAACATCTATGTTGCAGTGGCTTTTGCCTATGAATTAGTACAGGAAGCACTGATTTCTCAAGGACAGCAGAAGATTAGCTACTGCTTGTCCCTACAGATGAACAGGTTTGGGAGAAGAAAGCAGTCACACCTATTCTTTCTCAATCATAGCAATAGCAATTTCTTGTTTATGACTTTTCCAAATAGTGTTAACTCCCTGGTTGGGCAATTCCAACTAAGCACCTACCTGGGGGTCCTGCAGCATTATTCCCTGTACCAATCCTTGTCTGATTAAATTGATGTTACCCTTTTGAAATCAATGGAATGAAGACATTTTACGTTGCCCGAGGAACTGTCCTAATGTAGAAATGCTTGCTTTTCTATCAGCTCTACTAGTTTCAGTGGCATTTTCATCTAGCTTGGAGGTGAGTTTGAAGACTGCAGCATACTTTTATCTTTTAAATCAGCTACCAGTACACTACGAAAGGGTGGCACAATCTGTTCTCCTGTTATCTTTATAAAAAGGATCCAATCTTTTCTTTGAAACTCCCAGGTTTGGGAGTCCACATGCGCTCAGCGCTCTTGGATTCTTTCTGAGAGGTTGCTCAAGCAAGATCATTCATGCGTTTCACACACAGACATGTGGGAAGAACAAATCTGGGTACGTGAAACTGATTGCGCAGAAACTTTTTTTCTGCTCGTGTTTGTGTTTAGCTGTATTTCACCATGAACTATTCTCCTTCAGCAAATTTAGGGGAGAAAACCTTAACATTCCTCTTTAAGTGTGGACTGTGGCATGCAGAAAGAGCCTGTTTTGTTTTAAATAAAAACATTTCTCTTGTTTATTTTTTCACAGATAAGTCCTTTGGCTGATTTAGAAAAAACCTCGTTTAGAAAAAAACTCTAGTACTAAGCTTTTAATTAAAGGTCTGAAATGAAATTCTAACAAGTTGCTATGAAGCCTTGTGATCCTTTGAAATCAATGGCCCAAATCCTGTTGATTGCAGTGGATGTGGGCTTTGTCCTAAGGTGTTTCTCCTTTATTCACATCCTCAGAAATGCAAAGGATGCTGCAGCATCTGTTCGTTTGATGAAAGGCCCTGCAAGTTCACAGAGACAGGCCTAAAAATACAGTGGGTTTTGCCCTTCTACAAACAATATGAATGTTTATTTTTAAAAGTTTAGCTTTGGGTTTTATATTTTCATTAAACAGCAGAAATTCAGATTTTATTTTCCATGCAAGTCTGGTAATATAAAGAGTTTGTTTGGTACATAGGTGAACTCGTCCATGACAAATTACATGGAAACTATGGAAACACTCTGCTTAATGTAGTACAAGGTCAGGATGTATCATGCTAAAAAATTAATCATTCCTCTGCTTTTTTGTACAGGATTTCTTGGGAGGTGGGGGAAAGAGGTTTAGATTAGTAGGACACAGGAAGACTAAATAATGGAATTGTTTAGAGTTCGTTGAATTAATCATTGAGAAAAAATTACCTGACAAATTTCATCTTCTCCTTTTTAATTGGCTCCCTTTATGCAAGAGGAAGTGTTCATTTCTGCAAGTGTTGATCAAATGATTTACCTGAACACGTTTCCATTTCTGGAGCATTCACATCACTCACAGACGTGCCCTTGCATCCCCCGGGACTCATGAAGGAGCCTTCTGTGTTGAACAATTAACAGCCCAAACGAGGAGATACGGTGGCCCCGTGGGCAAGCAGGAGCCCCGGGCAGGGCTGGGATCCTCAGGCATCTCTTGCTCTTCAGTGGCTTTGCTGGTGGTGGTTGAAACAGGCCATTGTGTTATAGCATGCCAAAATATTTTCAGGACGTCAGACATGGACACTCTCACTTTCCACTYAGCCTGACTGCGGGAGGGTTGGTTACACACTGGGTACTTGGATTCATCCCCATAATGAAAATTTGTATTTGCCTTCGTCACAGCAATTAGCTTCTCTTTTTCACATGTTTTCCATCCAACACGGATTTATCCAGCAGGTGTCCTGGAATCACTGTGAGTGCTCAGCAGAGCAAAGATAATTTTTCATTGATTTTATCTTAGATTTATTTGGTTTGGGGGGATTTGGTAAGATTTCCAGTTATTTCCCCCCTCCAGTATTTTCAGATTGTGATAAAAGCAGAACCAGGTTTATTCTTTTAATACTGAGGTAACCCAAATATTTGTTATTCAATTTAGTGTATGTGAAAATAACACCATACATTTGAACTCATACCATATGTAAATTACTGCTGTGAAGAAGAAGAGATGTTGTGCATCTGCCACCTGTACCTTTCTTGCTTGGTCTTTCTTTTGAGCTGAAAGTGATACAGTCAGATCTGTTTAAAAGAATGAATCCTGAATTCTGAATGGGGAGGAGTTTTATGGATTTCAGGAATAGGAGAAATGAGCTGCTGTACATGCAAGCTTGTCACCCTTGGTCTAACTTTATTTAATGCAAATACTTAAGATAATGCAACAGAGTAGACTGTACTGAGTAGTTTTACCTCAACAGGATTTCAGCATATCCTTGAATATTATGCTGATTTCAAGTTCACAAATATAGTTAATTTTGAACATTTTGATGAAAMTACATTCACAACTACAGTTTACCATAGAGGTGGGTTGTTTAKAATGATATCTTCTTTAGAGAGGCAGAAAGAGGAGGAGGGACTGAGACTCCACTACCAGTAGTTAGGACTCTGGCTGGGATGGCAGGGGACAGCTCTCCAGGCCTGTACCCTGCCTGGGTCAGAGACCTCTGATGTGTGAGGACCTTGGCTGTGAATCAGACAGACTCAGRGTGTTGAACCTCAACCTTTCCCATCCTCCCCATCCATTTATSCTGAGGAGGATAAATAAGCAGATCTGTATTTCCATGGCTACATTTCCGTTGAGAAAATTTCCCCAAAGACCTGTCTTTATCAGTGTTCTTTATCSATGAAGATGAGTGACACAACTTCCAGAACAGGTCCAGTCTTAGAGGCTTTGTGAAGTGCCTGCACAGTAGATGKGTCTGTAAGTATTTCATGGCTCATGAACACATATTTCTGCCTGGAGGTTTGGGTGTAGAAAGAGGGGAGCCCCAAAAYTGTTAATTCACAGGCAGCTGTATTCCCAAGCACGCAAGGGGCAGTGTCTGATGGGACTGGTTTTGGTCTGTACAGTACGTCCCTCTGAATCATTTTCTTGAGTGGCAGCTCTGGAGGGAGGGCATTTGCTTCATGCCTGGGGGACAGTGGAGCCTGGTCAAGGAGGGACACTTCCAGGGTGCAGGTGATAAGAGGAGAAAGACAGCATGAGCATTACAGCAAAGAGCCTGAGAAGAGCGCAGATACAAGATAGAYCTCACAGAGGACAGAGACAAAAAGCTTCCTTGGAATTAGGGGGATTCACAGACTTTTTGTGACTGATAAAGTCCTTAAGCTGGCCAAAGGAAATCCTGAAGGCTGGAACCACCTCTGCCGAGACGTAGAGGGAAGGTAGCTGATAAGCCYCTTTTTATTCGTCTTCTACCTTTCCAGATTTCCTGGTGATTTTCAATTACACTTTCTGTAAGAAGTGAAGCATTCTGCTTCAAGTTCTTATAAAACTTGACACTTTTGAGTTTTTCCTTTTTTTTTCCCACCAGTTAGGAAAGGCTCTCACAAACCCACCTGAGAGCTGTGGTTCACCTGGGCTCATTTCACAACACTACTAAGCTCCTGACGAAGAGTTGTCATTTTTTGATAGTGCTGAGTGTCCTGCAACTCCATGATGTTTTATTGTTTTGCCTGACACTGTTTTCTCAGTTTCATATTAGAACACTAGTATTCAGTTGAATATTTTGAACAGTCATAGAAAATGCCACTTTCCTTATCAATTATTTCTGTGAATTTGGTTTTCTTTTTACCCTGCTCTTGTTCCTGCATGGTCTATAGCTCCGCTTTCCTCAAGCTTATGTTATAGCTGATATTCTCTGAGTGCTGCCTGGCTGGAGGTCCTTGCTGGTCCTACGCTGGTATGAACTAGGAATGTACACCTTTATTTCATGAGCATACCCACAACTCTGTGAGGTCAGAAAACTTGCAAAGATCTGATTTCTACTAGGCTTCCCATTTAGGGCTATAGACACAGACACACCTGATGCTTTTCTCTCTGAAGCTGCTTATACTGAGATGAATGACGCATGCAAAGAAAGGATAACTTAAACCTGGGAAGGAATCTTTGGTTGCCRTTCAGATTCCTACGGTTAGACCCTCTGGCATGTATACCTAGAAGGAGCATGAGTCATCCACTTTAAGATTTTTTGTAGCTGAAATTCACTTCCCTGCAGGTTGATTCAATATTGCCATACCCTTATGAGGCAAGGCAAATGTTAGCTTCCTGAGCGTGAGTTCACCCACTTTTTGTTCAATGAAAATAAGCTCTTATTGAACATCATTAATAACTTCCCTATGTGTGGATTACAAATGAGTCCATATTTACCCTACTCTCAAACTTAAACCAAAAGTATTTCTGAAATGCAGTACAAACTTGTTCTCCTTCTGCCACCCCCCTTTACCTCCATCTCAGCAACCTCCTTCTCCAGGCAGATGGTTCCCACCCCCTCTCAGCTCCCCTTGACACCCTGCCAACACCATGCCCAATCACCCTTGTCATCTGTCTCTAGTCTCTAACCCAGTTCCCTCAGATATGACAGACTACAGTCTCCTCTTTTTCCCTAAAAAGAAACACTGTACCAGCATGCCAGTACCCAGAAAACCTGGTCAAACAAATGTGGTCGGGGATTGGAGGCGGGGTGGAAGGCTTCCCTATGGAAGATTTTTGACTTTTTAGCCAGTAAAACTAGAAACTGTCAATTTTTAGTCTATTTATTTCTTCCTGTCCAAAAAAAGCAAACACACCCTCACTTCCTCCTCCTGGTCTGGTTAGAAATGCTGCTGAAGCACAACGTGGAAGCTCTAGTTCAACACTTTGTGCATCCATTCTCTCTCGAGGCTTCCAGACCCCCCCTCCTCCCAAAGCACCCCGCTGAGCCTCCTGAATCCTCTCTCTGTGCTTYCCATAGGAAATCCAGCCCAGAGAGATGGAGAGAGCATGTGGCGTTTCAACACCATGCCAGTCACATGTCATTTTTTTGGCTGAAATCTGAGAACTTYTCAGAATCCAASTGCTTTCCATTTTCTCTACCAAGTTGAAATTTTTCAAGAAAAGCAGAATCCCYCTTTTATGGGAAAAAARCCCAAAAAAMCAAACCAAAACCACTAAGAAATCYTCATTCCCTCAATTTCTGTTGAAAACAATTTGATCAACTTAAATAACAAGCTGTCTGCTGCAGTTTGTAAGGTAGCCATAAAATGTGAATTTTCTTGAGACATCTCTCTAAGATCTGCTGGCTCCAAGCTCAATAGATTTTTCATCTTTGGTACTGCTGAAGTCGTTTGATCATAGTACTCTGGTCAGGTTTTCTTTGCGTATTGAAGAACGTCGTGTTCTCATCTCCCAGCATTAGGCTTGCACACAAACCTTTGTAAATTGGCCCCAGAAGAGCCTAGGGAATTTATAATCAGGATCAAAATATATCTTCAATAAAGTATCTTCATATAAGATTTCACATTTGAAGTTAGACACATAGCTTAAACTCGTATTTATAAACTACAGTTAATCCAGTGCCTCCCACTGGCACACTGGGTTTCAGGGATCTGTGAGGCAACACCTTGTCCTTTCTCTCAAGAAAGGTATCAATGATCCCTTATTTGTTTAATATATTTTGCATTCCTCAGTCTTACAGTGATGTGGTTTCTCGGTTGTATTTGGCTTAGTGATACTGGAGAAGACATGTTTAAGAAACACTTCTGATTTTCCTTACCTTTTTAATACCTTGATATGGAAGCTCTGTCAATAGGATAGTGCTAGTACCGCATAGGGTTGCTAAAGAAGTACTTTTAGAAACTCTTCGACATTTCTCTGGGCTTGATGTTATGTATATAACAAGATGCAACCCCAGGTAAGGGAGCGTAAGAAATCAAGGAAAAAGCTGTTATAATTTGTCATTATGTCATATACATATATGTTATCACGTGAACAGACATTTATCTGTACCTCGAAAGCATGCCAGTGGATGTAGAGCGGTGCATTCGTGCTGCGTGCTTCAGTGTTGTGGCATCTGTGGGAATAGCTGTTCTTTCAGTTTTAATTTTGCTTTTATCTCATACACATAGAGTTATCAGTGAGAAATGTGAGCTTAACTTTTGGTGGTGAATCTGTGCTAACATTTGAAAACCTCAGTAATTCCATTTATAAGCCTAACAGAGGCCTTAGAAATGGTCACTGGCAAACCGAGCAAGCTGCTTTCTTCTGAGACATTGAGTCTTACCAAAGAGTCTATAGGGCCGAAAATCCCATCATAAAAAAAATAGGCATGCACTCCATGACTTTCAAAAGCAGCTTGGTGTCTTGGGTGACAGTTGATACACTGAAAATTAGTGAGACATTTGCTCTTAAGCAATTGGGGTAAAAAATCCCCTCCTGTATTTTGTTTGATGCTAAAGCTGAGACAGGCAAGATCATGAAAGTGAGAGGTGAGTCAGGGAGACAGTACTGTTGCTTCCGCAAAGCCGAAGCAATGATCAACCAGGCTGGGTTCCCACTTTCTGTACAATTACTGAAGCTCTCGAGGAGAGTTGCGTGAAAGGTCTTGATATTTTTGCTTTTGTCCAATTCACCCAGGAAGGCTTTTTAATATGTTACTGACTTCAAGTGATTTTTATCACTAGTTCTGCTTTTGCATTTGTTTCAGCCTGGACAATGGAAATTWCATTGATCTATTTCTAGGCACAAAAGATTTTTTGTTACCATGTAGCAGCCTAGCAATAGCAGAGGGAATTGAGAAGAAATTTTAATTTACAGGACTTTGATAAACATTACCAAACACAACTGCTTGTATTTTTTATTTAAATTGCCTGAAGGGGCAAAAATCTGCCCTTCTTAGGTTTAACACAAAAAATGCCACATTCTTAACGTAGATGTAAAATGCAGAAGAAAATGAAGAATAATAAATTGGGACCTGTGATCGGGGTCTTTATCTTTCCTAAAAGTCTTTTCTGAAGACTTAAGTGCATAATGCTATTAAAAAGAAGGTGAATAAGTAAACACTATGTTTCAGCAGCAGCTTCTTCTGGGATGCAATCTAACCAGCTTTGTTTAGAAAGCTTCAGGCTCCATGATGTATTTTTAATGACATTTAAGTTTAGCATGCATATTGCAGAACATAGAGAGTTGCCTCTGTGCAGCAAGGTTTCTTGTTTCCATGCAGGGGTGAAGACAATAAGGATTCTGCTCATGGCACCATGGATAGTGTCCAGAGAGACAGTCATGATGCAGGTGAAAACTCCCCGCTTGCCCCTACGTCATTAAATAAATATTTGGTCAGTTAATACATGCTCCTTATTTTAAGGTGTTAGGTTAGCATAAAAAGGGAGAAAAATAATCAGTTTTTGCTGGCTGGGGTAGCAACCCTGCTGACTGCCTGAGTGCAATAAACAGCAAGGATGGAAGAGGGAACAGACATTCACACTCATCCTCAGCGAGTACAAGTATCACTGAACACGTGCAGACAAAATGTTCATTATTTTTCCATTGAGGAACAAGAAGGCCAGTCTGGGAATCAAGGTTTGGGTAGTCCATGTAGCCCATGATTCCTTTCAGCCCAATCCAAAGACCCCTTCAGCAGCTCTCAGGGGAATTGGTCTACACCAGTGTTACCTATCCTAGGTCACTGGGGACCTTATTTCAAGAGAAAGTTCTGCCTGCCCTGGTCCCCACTTAGCATGTTCCCATTGCCTGAATGCTGTCTTCCTCAGCAGATTTAAGTGGCCTGCATAGCACGGAGTACCTGTTGGTGTTTTGGTTCTGCCTCTGTTCAGAGAAGAGTTGCGGGTTTGTGGTGAGGCACTGGAATGCTCTGAAAACACAATTTCGTAAGCTGATCGAAGCTTTTTTCCCCCTCTCATTGGTTTCTCAGCCCAGTTCACTGTGCATCTGCCCAGAAGGCTGGGCAGCCACCACGGGGAGGTAGAGGGGGGACAGGGTGGCCTTAGGGCAGGAACAGGCAGCTGGGTGTGTGGGGACAGGTACTCCAGAGAGATGGCTGTGGAGTCACAGGCGAGTGACGAGGGCAAGTGTGACCCTTGAGTATCACAGACTAGGTGCTGTTGGTTAGGGAGTGAGGAGAGGTGGCATTAGAGAGGCCATAGCTGGAATAACGTGTGCAGTTCTGGTGGCCATCCTGAAAACCGAGATTGGAAAACTTGAAAAAGAGCTACAGAAATGGCTCCAGACCTGGGATTGTGCCCTGGAGAGACTGAGCTTGAAGGTGGCTTTAGTGTAGCAGCTCTGTAGATGTGTGACCTCTGAGATGGGGGGGAATGGTCTTCAAATTAGCAAAGACAGAATGTGATCAAACAAGTGGAACAGGAAATTCAGCCAAGGTTGTGCTGGGAACAAAAAGAGTGTGATTTTGACAGTAAGGATAATTCCCTACTAAAACTGCTTATCAAGAAATATATGGGATTGTCACCACCCTAGACTTGACTGATCAGCCTTCTAAAACATGGGCAAGAGCGTCAARGAAGTTGTGGGTTTGATGCTGGTTTTGGGGTGGGAGATCTTTGGTCCACAAGCTRTAAGATGGTACAAGGCTCTGAACAATTCTGTATGCTTCTTTAGAGGGAAGACTTTGTTGGACACTATTTTTTTCTTTACATGCTTGGGGTATTTCTCTGTGTCTTGGAATAAATAAAATGCTAATCTTAATGTTATGTTGCTTTTCATTTAAAATTGCAACATTCGAGAGGGATGTTTTTCCGCTTAGAAACTTACTCCTTTTCTCTGCTTTTATGGCCTGGAGGTTTTCCCTCTCTTATTTATCATCTCATATTGCTATGGTTTGAAGATATACAGCAATGACGCAGGCTGCTGCTGAGTTTTGGTTCTTTGACCGTTTTCTATTTTTAGTGTGTTCTTAGTTGCACTGAAAACAATCAGCAGCAACTGTATTGGCCCCAATATATAGTACAGTTTTTGTCAGAAGATACAGTGTGAATGAAATTGCTTGCCTCGTATTTGGGGACTATGCAGAACACGATCCTTTTAAGGAACATACTCTACCTATATAAGTAACAGGTCTTGCTGTGGCTGCCCAGATCCCCCCTGGACAACTGAAACCAGAATTAATAACCTTGGCTCAGCATCTTCACCAAGACACAGGACTGCRACCAGCTGCATTAGCTCACCCTACAGAAAATGGTAAACTGTAGCTCTTTTGCTGTCTAACTGGCCATGAAATACTGTCATGGTTTAACCCTAGCCAGCAACTAAGCACCACACAGCCTCTGGCTTTAGCCAACAYTGGAGCACATATGCACTGCTTTGCAGGTGGATGCCCTAACCAGCCCGGAGGATCAGCCTGCCTACCTCTTCTGCCCAAAGTTTGATTAAAAAGTGTAACATCTCCAAGAGGGGAAGAGCCTGGCACCTTGATCCTCAAAGCAATTAGATATGACAGAAGAGCCGGGATTAACTCTTCAGTCTCGGCTGGCAGAGTGGTGCCTCTCCCTCAGCTTGCCAGAGTCCAGCTGAGCATCCTTCATGCAATTAGTCACTCTTTTCTTTGCCGAAGCAAAAAACATTGAKCCCTAATTTTCTCCCAAGGTATGATGGGAACACTTGGGAGTTCCCAGAATATCCACAGGTCAGAATAAATAAAATTTTAAAAATCCCTGCTCAGTACTTGGTATAGCTTTTTATTAGTATTTGTGCTTTAGACGAATCAGGAATTCCCAGTTCTACCCTTTCGTGCAGCCACCTTCTGTCTAGCTCAAACTCCCCACAGGAGAAACCTCCACTTGGGATAAATAAAAAGAAGTAATTTTGCTAGCAGTTTCCTGTATAAGAAGCTTTGCCTGTGAAAGTCTTCTTGAAATTGATTTTCCTGATATGTGATTTCCTTTTTTTAATTTGAATTTCCTCTGAGGTTTTGTATCTACATTTTTGCCTGGATTACCTGACATAAGAAAGTTTTAGCTGAGCTGCTTTTCAAGAAGGAACACCAGTATTAAGAAAGAAAGATTCTGTGTGAGATTGTCATTTCTACCATTTAAAAATATTCCTAAAGTTTGGATCGAAAAAAAGGAGCTAATAATGGTGAACAGGGCTAAGTGAATGGAAATGCAGACTGAACTGTGGTGTGCTTTTTGAGTAGATTTTGAAAAGATGCCTTTTCCCAGCCWGTGTGAAAACATTACCCATGCCAGGCATTTAATGCTAAGGCACAGCTCCGTTAGCTATATAAAACTGCCCTAGCAGGGGGAAGACTCTTGTACAGGSTATATTACTTCTCACATTTTCATTTGACTCCTCTTCCCAGTCATGTTCCCAAGTCTTGCCCTGTTCCTCTGGATACTTTGAGCAGTGAATGTCACTGAGCAGACCGTGTCCACGTTGCAAAGTGCAGGTCCAGGCCACTTCCTGGGGTCGAGCTGGTGGCTCAGGACCCGTTGTAGGCATCAGTCAGGCACCACGAGATTTACCTGAGGGAAAACCTCASCGTGCACTCAGAATCCTTCATACCACATGGAGAGATCAGACATACTCCAGGCAGTGAACGTGAGTATCTGACAGCTCTGTCCCCAGCAAGTATCTTCACAAATACCTGTTTTAAGTCAAACCCACTTAAATCTGCCAAGAGACAACTATGTGCTCAGCATCTGCATAGAGTGTGGCTCCTGATATGTTTTATTCCACGTGACATCCTGGTTTTATCACCCTCTCTCCATTACAGACCAAGCCCMTGGGCTGAAAAGTACAAGAAAGAACCTCAGTGACTTATTTTCCATCCTGAATCAGATCTCATGGACATTTGCTTTGTGACTATTCTTAAGTAATTCTGTCTAGCATCTGATTTAAAAATGTCTTAGACAAAGTCAAGCTTCATGCAATATTGTCTGTTCAAGGCAACACCTAAACTGAACTGGAACTGTACACTCAGTGCCCTTGCTTGTTTCTGAGGAAGAGTGAGTTTGATCCAGAAATGGAAAGATTTCCACAGGTTCTGTATCCACTGCTCTAAACTTTTAGCTTAGGATGTTTTCTGGACTTGCAAAAGGCATGAGACCTCTTTACCTCTCCATCTATTTGCTGTTGTCCTTATTATCTGCTCCTTTTTCTTGCCCATCTTAAAATCAAAACGCCACATGGCAGTATATTTTGCTCTAACTAAGGGCACATTAGAAAGTACTTGAAAATAGTTTGGTTGTGATTTTGCAGCCGACAGTAATTGGAATTTCATTAAAGTACCCTTCTCTATATCACCCCTACGTCAGAAACCCTTACAATGTTTCCCAATATCCAGTATTGTCCTTCTTCACATCAGTCAGCATTAGCCTGAATTGCTCTTTTTTACCCTCTCGTTCTTTTGTGTGCATCGTTAGTGGCTGAGCATGATCCTAATGTCATTTCTAGGGCATGTTCCACTCTCTCCTGCCTGGTGCCCCCTTCCATAATGAAACACATTGTGAAGCCCCAGGGGAGACAACTGTTACCTGTGTGTGATGAAACGGGCGATACATGGGGTTAGGTATAGAGGTACCTTGGTGATCATTGAATAATTTAAGTTGGAAGGGACCTCTGGAGGTCTTCTAGTCCACAGCACTCCAGATGCAGTCTCACCGGCACTGAATAGAGGGGAAGGATGACTTCCCTTAACTTGCTGGCTACATTCAGTCAGTCTTTTTTGCTGCAAGGACACAYTGCTGATAAACTATAGCCAAATGTGATAAGAGGTCTACAAATGGCCCAAGAGGGTGAGGCACACTGATGCAAGTGGTAATGAACTGAGAAATAAGTGTGTGCATTGCTCATGCCCCCACTGCCCCTGTTGATATGAGCATCTGTGCATCCTGTGGTCTCTGCAGAGACGACTGSATCCTCTTAGGCAGAACTTGTGGGATTTACCATAAGGTTACAGACAAGCTCCAAAGCAGATGTTAGAGGCACAGATGAGAGTGGGGAGCACTGGTGAGATCCAGCCTGCTCTAAAGCTTGAACTCATGAACTGATAATGTACCAGATTGTAAGCCAGTGCACAGCRCAGGTGTTCTTCCCAGGGGAGGCAAGAGGTGCCTTCTTAGCTTGTCCTAATGTCAAACATACCTTCCTTCTCCCTTTTCTTGGTGTGTGATGCAAGCCTCCCTTTCTTCTCTCCAAAGTAACTTTTTGGTTTCATCTTGTGCTATGCTGTAGCTGCAGTTCACCATCTCAGTCGGCACAGAGACTGCCTGTCTTAGACCTGGACTTCAGCACCCTCCCTCTGTGTTTGTTGCGATAGCTTCTGAGACATTAAGGATTGAGGCAGATGCCCTCGAAGGAGGTTGCAGTGGAAAGAAACATCAACATTTCTTCCTTCTCCAGGGCTTTTGCTGTTGCACAGAGCCACAAATGGGAGTGMTAGCCAGGATGGGGTGTGAAAGCAGCACTGTTGAGGAAGTTTATTTCATGCTTCCCTGGCTGTGGGCTGGAGCTGTGGATCCACAGAATACCAGAGAGCAGGGTAAAGGGTCAAATCCCGTATGTCCTCCCCAGAGGCTGCATCCCTTGAGAGTCCTCACATGCTCAGGGAGACAAGGTTTGTACTTCCCTGCACCAGAAGGCAGTRGACCAGAAAACCATAATTTAAATCCAGAAGAGGCTGTTTATAATATTCCATTCTCGGCTCCTGCCTAACACGGGCCAGAGAATTCTTCCCAGTAATTCCTGCCTTGCGCATTGCATCCCAGTCTCTGCTTGAGCTAGAACAGATCTCTCAGAAACAGCGATTTAGTCATGTTTTAACAACACTATGAGGTGCAGAATTTGCTGCTTCCCTTGGTAATCTTTTTAATCTAACCAAGCCCCTGAGTGGGAGAATAGGCCTCAGACTATTCCTGAATAAACTGGGAATTTAARCTCTTTTATGAAATATTTTTTTAAATAGATTTGCTAACTATTAGGAGCTTAATCTTACAATTCTTCATCTGGAAAAAGGTGACTTGAYGTCAGAAGCAGACCTGGCAGGCACTGTAAGTCCATTTCATTTCACCTTTTCCTCTGGATAGCTAAGAAATGCTATAACTTATTGCTCCACTATCTTAAGGTTAGTCTTACAGCCATTAGCTTTTCCAGTAATGCAAATATGTRACTGGTGTTGATGCTGTTAATCATATTTATTATTTTAATCTCCTTTGGTAACATGCAGTCCAGCTGCTTAGGCAGATGCCAGTTAGGCAATAAAACCCCCCAACCTCAAAAGACAAAATCATGATGGATGGCTCTGTCTCACAGCACTCATTGCCTATGCATTTGTTGATAAATCCAATGCTTTTTCTGCATCATTGACCAGCGGCATGAGACTCCTGTTCTTTTTTGTCAGTAGCTTGTAAAATGCCATTTTGACATTCCTTTTTTCCTAAACGCATCTTGAGAGCTGGGTGAGGCTTTGGCTGTGCAGGCAAATGAGCTGATTGCCCTGAAATTTGGGGGTAGTTAACAGAAGTGAGCTGAAGTGCTAATACTGTCTTCCCAGATCTGTCTGTCCAGCCATGAAGTATCCTTCAGGGCCATGCCAGATATGAATGTGCTCAGCCCAGGCCATGCCAACCAGGTCCCATTCCAGGTCCAAGAATTTAGCCTCTTGGCTTCTCTGACAGCAAGGACCAGACAGCTTTTGGGATCTCCAGATGAGTAACTGTGGTTAGCAGGTGGCCTCGGTTATCAAGTTAACCTTGATAAACTCTGAACCTTKGGAGTAATGTGCTGAAATTCCCCTTGCCTTCAAGGGAAGCAGTGTGGGGTTGAGAAGGCAGTAATTCACCAGTGTCCCAAGAAGCAGTAATAAAAAATAGCTGGATGAAGGAGTTCCCTGAGAAGCTGTTGAGCTGAGGGGTCCTGTTAGAAAGATTTTGTGAGCCCTGTACAGATCAGAGATCCGTTAGCATCCCAGGCATACTCACTGCGAATGTGATGATGCTGTGTTGTGTGTGTGCAGTTCAGCCATGTGGTSCTTGAGGGCTGGACCTGTGGGACCCCGGAGATTTATCTGTGCATCCACAGCAGCCCTTTGGAGGCCAGGTGTCCAGCAAACAGTGGTTGCCTTAAAAATTTGGGAAAACCTATTCCCTGGATACTTTTCTCAAAATACACTGTGTTGATATATATTTTAATAAAACATCTGATCTTCACTTAMAAAGGTCAGATGATGGTATACTATATTAACCTTGCTTTGCATTATGCTCCAATGCTTAGTTATTTTCACCGTTCAGAATGTCTTATTTTGTATTTGGACATGAGCCTCCAAGGACTGGAAATTGTTACATYTGCTGTTTTAAAGTGTCTTTTGCATGGGGCCTGTTTCCACTGTTGCTGTCTCCTGCCTTCATTTAAATCACATCTTAAGTTTCTCGCTGATAAAAAAAATAGCATAAATGGAAATCAGAAGTTCTGTTCCACAAAAGATAATGATTGTGATATCTACATTCATTGGGTCAGARCACATCTTCAATTAAACTGTATTACAAAATGCAGGTAACCTGTTGGAGCAACATCAAATGGGAATGTTTTGATATGACTCCAATACTTCACTCTGTGTGTTTTTGAGAGAAATTTCATTTAAAGCGACAATTTTGTGTTGAAAACTTTTCTTATAAAAAGAGAGTTCCAAATGTGAGGTTGTGGTGTTGGAAAGTTACTGGTTAGCCTGAGCTCCTTCTCTTTTCTTTCAAGATATATCTTTAAGATAATGCAGTTCTCCAACACCCTTTTAGAAGCATGGATGTTCCCTCGGTGAGTTTATTATTCCATATGCGGAGGAGACACAAACAGAGTGTATGACACCCTTTTCTAAATATATCCAAGGACCTTTTAGGAGTTCTTGTCTTTATATTTTGTTCCTCTTATTTAATTTTCTTGCATCAGCTTCCTTTTCAAAGGTTTTCCGTATTTTTTTTGTCAACTACGCAAAAAAGTTGCTAATACATTTGTTGTCTACTCGTCTCATTGCTGTGCATAGATGGACTTGATTAGCCCTGCCATGCTACCTTGCTTTGAATCTTTCTGCCATTTATTCTGCCAAATGCAACATTAATCTATTTTTAATAGATGCAGTTTAGTGGTCTTATCGTCAGTGATTTTATTAGACAATAAACCACCTCACAACTACTTGTTGCCTCCAGCTTCATAACATGATCCGCTTGGGAACCAAATTACTACTTCATAAACAATTATCATTTCTTTTACAAATTGTAGATATCTGTGTTTTCTTTATCTTTGCATATTTTTACAAGTGCTTCTCACCCTTATTGTTTGGTATGCACCCGATTGTCGGCACTGGTATAAATCCACAGAGGTCAGTCTGTTCACTCAGCACAGAGCTGCTCAGAACTTGGTCCCAGATAATTTCTCCTCCAGATTTTGTACACTTTCTTTTCTATTAATCTGGCTTTAACTATGACTCCCTTCTCAAAATGTTCAGGAACTCATTTATTTTATTGCTAACTCACTGATAAGTCTCTCTTGTGGATGGAAGGACCTAGTGCGAATGGTTTACCTTACCAGGTGTGGACATAAGGGAAAATGGGGACAACGCACAGCAAGCAGTATTGAAATGTTCTTCACCCACCAGTCATACGTGTAGACTTTGGGAATCTGAGAYGCATGCCACTGCCATGGTCTCCCTGTCAAGTGTCCCTCTGCTCTTGTGCTGGTTCTGCTGCCATGCAAGGCTCCACAGCCGCATTTACCCTATACACAGGTGTTACTGTGGCATCTTTAGTAGGGAAACTTTAAAATTTCTTTTGAATGTTGTGTTTTCTTTTATTATTGTATTTATAACACAGGACCAGGGCCTAAAGGCTAGGACTATGCTGCCCTGCTTGGGCTGTGATCTTTGTTCCCTGCTGTTTTCCATCCCAGACAGTACTGATGTGTACCTTGTGGGAAAACTCTGTTCTTTAGGAGATCAGAACCTTTTGATCTGCAATTGCAGATGGTAACTGTGAAGTGTCTGATCAAAGGGGAAAGGACTCAGGATACTCATCATAAAGCCATGTCCATGAGATGACATTCAGTCCAAGTGTGTTTCCAGCTTCAGAATGTATTTCTCTCTCTAGTTTTATTCCTCAGAMGAATTTATCCAGTTTCTAAGTGACAAATGGCTACTTCAGCAAGGTTGTTGRTTTCTTTTACGTGTCTCCTGTTTTGCTGACATACAAACTTGACATATAAACTCTTCCCTGTTCTTGGGGGGTGAGCGTCCTAAATCTGCGTCTGCAGAATTGCTGCTTTCCCCACTACTTTTTATTTACAATACAGAAGGGAACAGCTCCAACAGGAGAACTGTAGAAAAGAGACATACTGCTACAACTAKCCAAGAGTTTGGTTGTAAGGACGTTTGCCTAGATTGCAGGAGATTTGGGTTCATAGTCTTTACTGACACACTTGTAACTGGCACGCTCATATTGAGGAAGAATAATCTTGTTAACAGCACCTTTTCTGTTCGGGTTGGGTGAAACTTTGTGTCCCATTTGAATGATTAATTCTGCACTGATGTTAATAAACCTTGCCTGACCGAGGTTATCATCAAAATCAGTATACTTCCCTGAAAGGGTTTGGTGTCAGTCAGTTAGTCAGCAGTTTTTTATGAACAATGGAAGTTAATATATCTCCCTCCTCCAAAAAATTCCAGACAGGTCTCCTAATTACATGCCTACTCAATGGTAGCAAATGAGGTCCAAATCTTTGAAAGATCCTCTTCATCCAAGTATCAGGATACATAGCCCAGGATATTGCATAAGTATGTAGGCTATCGATGGCAAAGAGAGCACAGGATTGTGCTTAAAGTAGGCAGAAAAATATAGAAAACGGTATGTCAGCAAAATGATCTCCAAGCATGTTTCAGAATTTTCCATGAGGTATCAGGGATCTTTGACCTAAGCTCAAAAAAAATTATTCTGCCTTTCGTTATGTATCTTAGTCACAGAGTGACACTTTAGGTTCACTTCAGCAGAGTCTGTGCCATCAGATCTGGCATGAGTTCTCCTGTGACAGCATTAGATCAATCATGTTTTACAGAATGCAAGTAATTACATCTACTCCATTTTCCGAGATAGTCCAAAACTGACACTTTGGGTTCACTGCAACCTGAGTTGCTAACACATGTTGGAAGGTGAGAGAAAAGTATCACAAAGCTRTATTTTTAATATTCTTATTAAAACAAGTCAGTTTCAAGTTAAAAAAAAAAAATAGAATATGAACAAAATGCCTAGAATTATTTTTTGAAAAATTCGATAAAACTCAGGGACTTCATTGAACTCAAAGCACTCTTAGCCCTTATTGAACATACACTAAGGTTATAATTTTAATGGGTAGGTCAGGGTATTTGAAGTTCAGACATCTGCAATAACCTCGGTGAACCAGGACTTTAAAGGGAATCTTTACTGCAGTGACAGACCTAAATAGAGAGTAGAAAACGCCACCTGGGTGTAATTTCTTGGTGAATTCATTATGAAGGGCTGGTACACGTGGTCTTTGAGAAAAATGGCTTACAAGCCCAGTGAAAGAGCTTTTCCTCATGCTGTAGACGTTCACAAAGGCAATCGTGATATGTGCATCTTTGCTAAACTTGCACTTCCTTTTCATAGTCTTGTATGCAGGCACTGGAAATTCAAGTCAARCCAAAACCAGACTAGAAACAGACTGTGTTTTTCATGGTGATGGCAAGTAATCACTGGAGCAAATGCGAAGCGTTCTTCTCAGTTGTCTGTTGCTGGCATCTCTTAAAATGAGATTAGATATTTTTCAGAACAGAACTGTACTTGAAATGGGGAGAAATCCCAGGAAGTTCTCAGTTCTATATTACGCAGAAAGTCAGACTAGATAGTAGCAGTATTACCTCCTGACTTTGTAGTTTGAAGATATATTATATACCACATGGTAAGGCTGTACCACCAGAGAAGAAAGGCTGTGGGGCAGTGGGAATTAAGACATTCTCGCTGCTATGAATTTACATTGAGCATTCCCTCTACCTTTACTGCTGCTATCCTACTAACAGAAATGCCCTACACATTTCTCCTTCTCCTCCCATGTCCCTCGAGGGGTCCTGCTGAGTAAGAAGGTCCTCTAAGGGTCTCCTGCGGCTGCATCTCCCGAAGGCTTAGCTGAGTGTTCTTGTAGGTGAAGGGGGATCAGACACTAGAGCAGCTACTTCCTTCCCCTTCCTTGCCCTATATCCAGATGAAGCCTATCCCTGGCATTTTGCTCAGGTGGCAGGAGGGTGGAYATTGAAAACAGTAAGGATTGCATCTTTGCAGGTAGCAAGTCAGGATGGACCAGCACAAGTCCCACCAGATAGCAATGGAGCGGCCAAGGGAATGRTACAGGCACTAAACTTTCTCCTTCCCACTTCAAAATGCTCTCATTAGTCCTTCCCAGGCTCCATCCACAGGTAAAGATGGGTATTTGGTAGTCACTGGTTGTGACTAGGCCATGAGTGTAAGATCTGTGAAGACGCTAGAGGTAGTGASGGTATACCAGCATAGTTTTGTCTCTTCTCTGTGCCTTAAACCCTGCCATTTTCTRCAAAGAAATGAGAAACAAAAGGTTATATTGGTAAACTTAATCATCTGAATCTGTTTTTCATGTGCTCTTGATACTGTAAAATCAAAGCACCACATCCCTGCCAGGCATTAAAATGCCAGATTTGAGRGTCATTAAAAGCAGCAGTGTGCTTAATCAGGAGCCCTTACAGAGCAGCACAAAGCTGCTCCTCCCTTTCTGCACATGATTTATTTTTTAATAAGGGCGACCAAGATGGCAGCCTGCGCAATGCACTGTGCTGTGCGAGCTGCTCTGCAGCGGGACGTGATGATTTGCAAACTCTCTCTGCAGTGTTAAAGTCTATGTGAACAACTTGGAGGAAATAGTGCCTTCTTATTGCTTTAAATGCTTTCCCCAGTCATATGGGCCCTTCTCATTCTGGGTAAAGAAAGCAGTTTCAGGACTCATTATGTAGATACAATTTTTTAAAATGGTGTATCTTTATTACCTTCTAGTTTCTTCCACATACTCCAACACTGKGTAACCCAAGGTACAGAAGCTCATCCCCTGGGTCTTTGGGGAGCTATCTGACCTTCATTAGAAGATGCTAGCTGGCTGTTACGGTAGGCCTGGCTTATTAGCTTCATCCTCAAATAGCAAGGAGGTTGGATGTGGGGCTAGATAAATCTCCAGCTGGGTTCTTATGAGTGCAAAATGCAATGCACTGCATGCAGCTGAAAGCTGAGCTTTGTCCCAGTTCATTGTAGCTCCAGGAATCCCCTTGGGTGGGATTCATCACTCAAGTTACGCAAAGGGTCTCCTTGACAGGTGGCATGGACCTCACAGCGTCGTTGTCTTCAGGGTGATTTGGAAGCCAGGCCGCCTGCACCAGCTATCTACACATTTTATATATGCAGAATTTGGCTTCATGTGTTCCCACTCTGAAAAAAAACAAGCAACCAACTTCTCCTGCATGGTCTGCTACTGTCCCTTCATCCTTTCACATGAGATTCACTGCCCAATCTTCATCACCACAGCCATAGTTGCTTAGGGGCTTTGTGGTCCTTGCTGCCTCCTCTCTCCGGCTCTGCCAGCTCCATCTGAAGCTCAAGTCACGAAGCCCAGCAGCAGCTTTCAGCTCGGGCTGCAGCCAGCAGAGCCTCAATGGTGAGGGACCAGTGGTTTGCAGTACACAGCCCTGATACAGGTGTGCACCCAACTTGACTGTTTCTCCCGTAGCAGAAGTGTTCTAATTAGACCAAACACCTCAGGGCATGGACCTGTCACAGGACAGGCTGAGATATAGCTAACATGTACCAGAGCACTGCACCTCCTCTGTCTTCCCACCTTTTCCCCTTTGGGATACATGACTATTATGCTAATCTTCATAAAAAGGAGAGATTTTAAAGTGGGAGAGGACAGCCACAGGGAAAGCAGGCAACGGCGTGTGAACAATGCACAAGTGAGATAGGCACTTGCTGTCCTAAAGCATTTTCAAATGTTAAAAAAATATAATTGGGGGCATAAGTTGAAAGAGTGCATAGGGAACTTTTAAAGTGGAGGGCTGATGCTTACATTAAGGATTGCCCTTTCATCTCTGATCTCGGCAGCCTCCAAGAGCAGTTATATTCAAACGGCTGACGGATTAAGAAAAGAAGCTCCATGTGGTGGACAAAATGAGGACTTTCCTTTCAAGTCTTCCTTTTTCATTMTGAGTTTTTCCTAAATAAACAGATCCTCACACTGCGAGCTACCATTTATTTGTCTGCATTTCAGACATAAACCTGCTTCTTTCACACTCTGTTTTGTGAGCCAGGGAGTCCATTCTGAAACCCTGGGGAAATTTCCTAGTGGTGAAGGCAAAGGTTTTCAAACAGATCTGATGACTGTGGGCAACCACTTTGTGAGAAACATAAAGGGAACTTGCAACTCAGAAAATGCTGAGCCTTTTGAAAGCTGTCTGCTTAGACAGAATTTGATGGAGGGAGGAAAAAGTTTGCTTGTTTTTTCCTTTTTTAAGCTTGCAGATGGAGCTCAGCTCTTATGAGAGCAAGGGATGAGTAGCATGGATATGAGCCAGACATAGGACTGGTAGGCTGTGTTGCGACTGCCCCAGATAGATGTGTTGACCCCTTGGCGCGAAGCATCCTCTGCTGTTCCCATCCCAAACAATTCCTGATCACAGACTAACAGCTGAGCTGTGGTGTTGATTATCATAACACTGAGGGAAGGTTATAAAGGAGCCTGCTTTTTATCAGAGACTGAACTGGGAGAGTTCATTTCCCTCTAATTGAGACAAAGTTTTCAGACCAGTTGGGTATGTTTTACTGATCTTGTTGCAACCCACTTGTGTGGCCCTGAGACTGAAATATTTGAAGATTACCCTGTGTTTGCTACATGTGCACGAGCTGGTTCAAAAAGCAATGAAGACAGAAGCCTCAGATTCCTCTGCTTTTTGTGCTGAAGGATCCAGAGGCATTCCCAAGTTATAAATACCCTACACCACTGAAGTGCCACCATTTTTAGGATACTACATGGATGTCCTGATGAATGGAAGAAACCAGGAGTGACATATACTGTGTAGCTGTGGGTACGAGAATAAGTAGCCAAAGGATAAGTGAAATCATGTCCTGAGGACAAGATGTTCTGTGAACTCTTGAACGACCATGCAGCACAGGCAGGACTCAGCTCTCATCTGAGGGATCGAGGCTGGTTAAACACTTGGTATTCTTCTTCTGTATTTGGGAATACTGAAGTGCTGAACGGACTGTGCCAGGGTTTGAGCTTCTGCCTAAAAGACATTAATACACTTCAAAGATGAAGTGTTATAATGATACTAGGTGTTTTGCTGTGTGAATCCTGGTGTAACTAGAAGACAGATCTCATGTTTCCACCACCATGGTAGTTCTTTACCTGCCTCTTGCTTTTTAAAAAGAAACTTACCTTGCCCCAAAATCAACCCCAAATCTCCAACAGACAGCACTGTGAAAAGCCTCCAAGGGAAATATTTTGAAAATGTTGCAACTTGTTATTGATAAAAGAATATTCACTGTGCTTCTGCCAAGAGAGTTTGGCTTGGCTTGGCTGTACTTCTCCTTTGTATGCTGGTCCAGAGTCTGAGAAGGAAATTGGGACCAGGCAACCCAAGTCAGCACTTCCCCGTGCTTCCAGKCAGCACCTGCCCCACTGCAGGGACAGTCTGGGGACACTGGCCCCRGAAGGCTGATGGCAGCATAGGCTTGGAGGGTTGTGGGTGGGTGTCCTTCTCCAGTCCCATCACCAGCTTACCATGTTACTTTTGGCATGGAGCCCTGCCTTTCTGTCTGTATTGCCCTATAAATGCAGTGTAGGTAATACCTAGCAGTTTGCTTGTGAAGTGCTCTGAACTCAGAGTATTTAATTATAATTGTGGAAAATGGGATTATTTTCTCCCATGGTAGAGATGAAGCTCAAGGTTGCAGTGAGATGACAAGGGGTGGTGTAGCAGATATAGGCTATGTCTKGCTCTGGCAATCTCTCCTTGAGGAATGTGTGAAGAGGGCAGCCAYGTTCATCTGACAAGAGAAAGTGTTTTTGGAAGGGTTGAAGCCCTTTGGAAGGTTAGAAACCATTAATTTCTCTGGGGTTTTTTCTACATCTTTATTGTCTGGCATTGTTAATATTCCCAATGTGTGGATTTTTTCTTGTAAAGTGTGAGATAAAAGGGCAGATCGGTAGTGTTGGGTAAAATAATTCCAATAATTTCAAAAGGATTTTTGACTGTTGCTCAGGTGGAAAATTTAAATTTTCTTTGGGATGATCTTTTCATTTTATGAACTGGACACCCCACCCCCACCCCCTGCTCCGAACAGGAATGCACACAAAAMCCAGCAGAGCTGTGATATGACCACAGGAAAGATTTCCTTTGAATCAGCACTGTTGCATGGCCTGAAACAGCACTAGCTTTATGTGTGCTTGCATGCTTAAGATGTGAAGCATCAGTGGGGAATACAAACAGACCGGAGTTTGACCTAATGGACATAGAAGAAAGACATATCCCCTGGAAGAAAATCTCCCAGCAGGGTCTGGATGTGTGTAACATGTTCTGGCCTTTCAGACAACTTGTTCGTTTCTCCCAGATACTTTGTCCCTTAAAAATAATGCTGTTTCTTAAAGAGCCTTCTGTCATGCTGCTGAGACCCTCCCAAACAGGAGCACATTAGCACTAGCTAGCCCACTTAATGAATATTCATAATTAATGAATATGCCATGATTTGTACTCACTCATCTATCCGCTGTGCCCTCCCCCCCCCCATATGGTGGCATCAAAGTAAATACAGGGGTTTTAAATGTGAAGGGCTGATTAAGAGGAGAGGGGAAGGCAAATTTCACACTTCAGTTAGTGCTTTTGAGTCAGTCCCTCTGGTTGCAGATTGCCTAATGCAATCGGCTGCTCCCCACAGCTGCTGCTGAACATGAGAAGCAATCCAACTTGCCCTGAAGTCACTGGTTGACAGCAAAGGTCATGGGAAAGCAATATTGTGGTATTCGACAAGTTAACACTGCAATTAAAGAGAGGCTAGGAAATAAAACCCTGCTGATGGTTGGCTTGTCAACGTCGTATCTCTGCATTCTGGCCGATATTCAGGACAGATGCCTATGAAAAGCAAACGAAATCCATCCCTATTGCACAGGCTGCAGAAGGAGTATGTCTTTCACACCAGGAAAGGCACAGACAGGACTCAGAACCGCTCAGATGCACGCCCTGGTCACATCCTGGCAATGTGCCCCTCTGCTGAAAGCAGTGTTGGGTGCAGTGCAGCCATCTCTGCAATCTCTCCAAAAAGGCATTTGGCCATTTGTTCTTTTCCGCCGTCACCAGGGTCACGCTTGTGGTCTCTTTCAGACCTTTTAACTTTACCCCCTCTCCCCAGTTTCCTACCATTTTAACTCAGATGTAACTCAGTGAGGAGACAGAAAGCACAGGAAACCTGTGATGCCTTAGACAACCCTGTAGAYTTTGCTCCCAGTGCAAGGATCTCCAGAGGGTCAGGCTGAAGGACCTTGCTCCTTGCTGCATGGAAGGGGTGGTTTGATATAGAGGCAGGATGGGGACAGAGGGACACCGTGTGTGCTGATATAGGTCTCATTAGCAGCCTTTTGGCTGCTAACAACCTCTCTGGTCTCCCCAAAAGGTATCRTTTTGACTTACGGTATGCAGCCCACTTGATGGGCCAGGCAGTATGTCGGGGTCTCTCTGGAGGTGGCAAWGGTCATCAAACAGCACTTTTTGGCTTTTATACCATGGGGTAGCAGAGAAAGTGGAGGAGCAGCCTATACCTCCCTATTGTACATCTCTCCCTGCAGAGGGTTGTGCATGGCACCGAGAGGACCCATTTGGGTCCCAGCCCATTTGAATCCAAGCTGGTTTTCTCATGATGCC
Organism: Oceanodroma leucorhoa; assembly: GCA_030449065.1. Lineage (NCBI taxonomy): Eukaryota > Metazoa > Chordata > Aves > Procellariiformes > Oceanodroma > Oceanodroma leucorhoa. Next base: position 6,868,989 of record JASVER010000044.1, on the reverse strand, counting down.
CAGTGGCTGGAATGAAACAACATGCCTTGGCGCTGCCCAGCGCAGAGCTGTGCATCACAGCCGCTGCATGTGCGTGCTGCCTTCTCCCCTTTCTCTTGTGCAAATTTGCTCAAGACTTTTGCAGTGTGCAATGCTCATCTCTGGAACCCTCCATGTTATCCCCCAGCTGAGGAAGCACTATTTTGAGATGTGAAATTTATCAGGAAGGGAAAAAAAGAGAACATTTAAATGCCCTCAGGCAGTGCAAGCCCTTGAGCATGTGGGAGGGGAAGTGATTCCTCAAATAAACCTCTTCATGTGAATCCTGTCTCCATTGCTCCCASTGCCCAGGTGGGGGTGGTGAGCTTGTGCAGGCCAGAAAGGACCACAGAAATACCTGTCTGGTCTGTTCTCTGCAGAAAAAAAAYCTTTCCAAAGTGCCTTCCCATAAGCACTCACCCTCCCAGAAAAGCAGGGTCTGCTTAGGAAGGAAATGCGTACGCTACCCCCAAGTACATGGGTAAAGGGGGGTGCCTCTGCACACAAACTAAAATTCCTAGGGRTGTCTCCTCCCCTCTTTCTCAGATACAAATAACTTAAAAAAATAAATTAGTGGAAGGTATGAGACTAAGTTATTTAAGTCATCAAWCACAGGGACAAAACATTTGTGACCCATTCTGTCTCTGCAAATTTTGTGTGAGACCCACTGAAGCCTGCAGTGGGTAAATGGGTTCCCTTAACTTTATTTCCTTTCCTTTTCTTCCCTTCTAGTGTTCTCTGAAATAGGTTTCCTTTTCTTTGGTTTATTAGATTTGCCTGAACCTGGCCTTGTAACACTTTAAAGTGACCAAGACCTCTCCTGGCTATTATTATGCACTGATGTGCTGTGTGCAGCTCACTGCTCTTGCCCATGAAATATTCCTTGGTGCTTGCCCTGCAAGAAGAAGAGGAGGTTCTGGTAAGGTAACAGGCCAAGAGACAACTGGAGCAATGCTCCATAGCATTGTGTGAAAATAGGCCCATTTTATTCCTCCGAATTACATTTGAAATGCTATTACTGAAGGTGGCTGGTCAGAAAATGGAATTTTCATTCTGCAGTAAACTTACAATTTTATTTTCTAACCAGCACGAGAATTCAAAATTAAAWACCAGTAAAGTTTGGGAAATTTTTTGTTCCTGAAACATTGAAATGGCTTTCTTGAAATGCTTCGTAACTGTAATTTAGAACATTTTGATCTTATTTCTGCTTGTCATAACAGTAGCTAAAATTATTCTATTGAAACAAAATTATTTGAATGTATGACAGTGAAATGTAATTTCAGGGAAAATATTGATGGAATTTGATACCTTCCTGCAAAATTTCCCGATTTTCTCAAAAAAGTACTTATTGTTGTAAAACTTGAACAAGCAGCCTTTTTGGACTTGTTTTATTCCATTGTCTTTTGTGATATTTTGTGTAAAAACAGCAAAAAAATCAAAACCAAAGAACTGAAAGGCAGATTTGGATGTCTTACTTTTAGATAACCAACACAGAAAAAGGAATCATACGGTTTTTAGTCTGTGTTATGTGTGATTTTCTGTTCAGTTGACCTAATAATTTAGTCTCACTGAGTTCCCTTCCTCCCTTCCTGGTATCTGTCTAATTATGGAGATGTAAATCCAGCGCATGATGACAGGAAAATCCATTAAAGCTTTGTGATGACCATCTTCCTTCTCTTATTCCTTCTAACATGGAAGATGCTGAGTTTCTGCAGCACCAGGCTGTGGTACCAAACCTGAGAAGACGTTCTCTCTCCATCCTGACTGGGCTGATAGCCATGTCTGCTGCACTCAACATTTTTGGCAGGGCCTTAGAATCTGCCTCTGTGCAGGATGCCTCCAGTCTCGCTCTGCAATGTGATTAGTCTCTGCTCGGCTTTCTCTGATATAGGCTGTGACTTTATTTATTTCTTTTAGAACTGAGCTCAAAGGGCTGAAACAGCTAGATAGGGTCATGTGTAGGGGTGAAGGAGATGATAGCTATTAGATGCTGTTTCACAAACTGCTTCTCGTTCTGGATCAGCTCCTTCCCATCTGTGTTTTTGGAAGACCAGTCATCCTTTGAACCACTTGGGAACTATAAAKGATAATCTTTTGCATCATGTAGGCAGAGGGGCACCGTTGATGCTTACAGGGGCTCTTGGATGGGAAGATCCTACCCACATGGAGTTATTCACCCGCCTTTGCAAGCATGGCAGCTCTCTAACACTAATACTCCTATTACTTCTAACATATCAGCTTTGCTAGGCAGGGGCATAAAGCCYGCATTATTAGCATCCAAGATACATTTCTATTAATAGCTGTTAACCAGTTCTTAATTAGATCAGCATATATTGAAGATATGKAGCTGAATTAAACTAGACTGAATGAAGAACTACTATCAGAATTTCCAGATTTTAACTGGATTTTCCACTGTCGTCTTGTCTTTATAAATACAATGACATTTTCCTTAGGATGCTGCCTTGACAAAATACAGGGCTCCTATAGAGAGACAATAAATAACCTGGCATACATTTCCCCCCACCCCACTCCCTTCTGCATGATTGAATTTTTCAGCACCTAATAACAGTTCTTGCCAGCACAGCAATATCATTTCTAAATCTCAACACACAGGAAAAAAGTAAGTTTAGACAATATTGAAATGAAGCAACTAAAAGTTGGAATTGAAGTCTTGGCACTGAGTACGAAGTCTGCCATTTATTCAACTTCTAAAACATCCCAGGCTCCATTTCGGAACAGGCTATTGTGGATATTTTAATTCAATGTCTGAGGACTTTGTGACTTCATTYGGGGCTTTTAAAAAGTCTATTAAATGTTCCAATTGCTTTTGCAGAATTCACAACTGCGCYCTGTGACTGACTGCTTTTTTGTTATTGGGTGGGGTTTTTTACCTCCAGCCTCAGTAATTCAGACCTGTTAAGTGCTGACTGATATTTTCAATGTCTTGAAGAGCACTAAAATTTCATCCAGGTTTTGTAGTTAACTTGTTCACGCTATGAAAATTCATAGGTTTTCCAAAAGACCTGGCTTGTTCCCACTCATGATGTGACTGTGCCAACAGATTCTAACACTTTTGACAGACGTACAGTGATTGGTGAAGGCAGGCGAGGGAGAATAATATATCACCAGAGTATAAGATCAGTCAGCTATAGCAACAACGAAAACCAGCAAAGCTGTCCTCAAACTGAAATACAAAGTAATGTTTTCAAAAGCAGACACTCACTCCTCCAGTGGGAGYTGCTTGCTCAGGATGCCATGCACCCACATTTCATGTACCCTATAGGGATAGCGTAACATAAGCTCCATAGCCAACAAAGTATTTGTGCTTTTATAACACTTAATGTTACGCAAACTATCTGCTGGACAATGCCTCAGGAATGCCTGTATGGCCTCTAACTCTCTTATCCCTCTGTCAAGGGATTTTATTTGCTTTTGTTACACAAGCCAGTAGTTGAATTCACCTAAATGTGCCAAATCAGAAATGCTGGAGTGAGATTTCTGCAGGAACTTCTCATSTCTTTGAGAGGTGCCACACCAAGTTGGGGAGGGGGGTTAGCAAGGAGGTTTGACGCGTCATCTACGTTAATGTGAAAGGAAGTGAATAATGAAATGACTCAATGACTTTACTGATGGAATTAAACACTGTGACCAGAAATGGAAAGTGCTGGAAGTGAAAAGACAGTTCAGGAAATGGGAAAATATATGAAAAGAAAACTTGTCATTTGTTCATAGGTATTAACTTCAGAAGAGGCTGGCTAGATGGAGGTATGGTAGCCATTCTAATGATAGATCATTAGACACCTCAGGACAAGTTCATCTCGTACCCAATCTCTTTAGTCAACTCTTCAGTCAAATGWATTTTCATTCCTGTTTTATATCCTTAATAATACAGATATGTGGGTTTCGCAGTGCTGAAGAGAGGAGGGTTGGCTGTCCTWGTGCAGCAGGCAAATGTAAAAGAGAGGCATGACTTGTGTTATTCAGCAGGTCAGCAGCAGACCTGAAACTAGACAGCAGATCTTCTGTTTGTGTCTCCAACCACTAGGAACTGATGCTTTCTTTTACTAGTTGTATCTTGGGAGATTACAAATGAAAACACTAAGAAATAGTACCACAATAAATTTACATGTTGCTATTATAYGGAATTACACAATGAGTATTTTAAGACAACAAAGCTGATCATAATTAAACTAGCATTATAAAGACATTCCGTGGCTCTTGGACTCTCAGTTTTTTTAGTGTCAATCTGGATTAATTGACTGTATTAGAGAATTTCCCTCTAATTTATACTGTTGTAATCGAGATTGAGAGCTATCCAGTAATGCTGCATTCTTGCCTGAGTCTGTGGTGTTTGAAATATAGAGTTTTACTCTGAAATGGACAGCTGCAWGCTACTGTTGATGCAGATTTAACAATTTAATAAAAAAATATTAAAAAATATTGCATATTAAAAAAATTAATGCATATTTCCAATTGGTATGTATTATCTTTTGAACARGAAGATACAAAACTAGGAGCTTTGGTGTTGAATGCCAGTTGTTAGGCATGCATTGGTTCATATCCTGATGAAAAGAAAATAGCTGGGGTTGACTGCCCACTCAGGCTATCTCTGTGAACAGCTAGCAAATGCTGTTCTCCTTCAGCATCTGTTCTTCAAAATCACAGACATGTGCAATGGTGGAAAAGAGCTTTTGTTGGAAAAGAGCATCTATGCTTCCATTGTAAGACAGTCCCAATTTCTTTTCTTCAGAAACTGCATGACCCAGTAGAACACCGTTGTCTAATAGGACCCTTTCTGCTTGGCAGCATTTTGGTGTCCTTTCAGAAGAGTATGAATCTGAATATTAATCATAGACATCATATCAAGGTCCTTGGTTTGCTTGGACCTAGGCCACTTGATGTGATAGGACATTTATTTGAGGTAGCCTCCATATCCAGCAATGTACAAAACAATRATGTGGGTGTAGTGGGTGTTCATTCAGACTATTGACTTTGCAACCCAAATAAATATGTGCCTATTTAAAGTGGGCTTAGTTCAAGAAAGTTTTGGTACTAGTCTACACAGAGGCTTAAACACCTGGATGTATAGCATGATGTCTCAGCCACTTAGCTTTAAGATCTTTAGATCCTGGGAATTCATAGCATAGCACTGGGATACRTGGAGGAGAACTAGAGGTTTGCTGGAGTAAACCACACAGTGCTGAGKCCATCGCTGATTTTCTGCTTGTGGCAAAGTAAAAAGTTCTGTAGRTGTTATTTTGCTGGAGTGAGCAACAAGCTCACGCCAACAAGCAGCCTGCTCAGAGGGTAGAAGTCTGCTGGTGAAGATTGCTGAAGTTTTTAAATTTCTTTTCTCCTGGCTAACAGACTGTCAAGGCTGTTCTTCRCTTACAACCCTGCAGCACTGGCAGGTATAAGCAAGACAAATGTTGCTTTGAATGAACTTGACTGGGGCAGTGCAGTCAATGGTGACCCCAAGAACTGAATGGATGTGTCATTGTCAATGTATTCRCTCAGAGCATGAGCACTTCAATCTATCAAGGTGGTAGCCCATATCTAATGGAAATAGAAGGCCAAGTGGTGCCTTGCTACAGGATATTTTCAAAGACCGGAGCTCAAATATTTGTATTTTTTGCTTACTCTGGCTTTGTGACTAGCAATCCTTGAAAACACATGTGAAACGTGTCACCTAGTGCGAGGAAAACAAGCTCCTTGCTGACCACAGGGCCAGCTGGTTGCAATGATTTCTGGAGTGCTTTGCAGCCCTCCAGCTGGGCTTGAATCAAAATCTTGAGTCATTTTGTAAAGGAACAATTAATGGACTGTGGTCAAACTGGACTGTCTGCTCACAGGGCAGCCCTGGTGCAACCAGTGGTCTGCAGAGGATGAGCAATAGCACACACTGTTGTGACTATTTTCAGTTGCATTATTTGGTTTGTCTTTTCCATAGAGTTCAGTAMCGTCAGTCAGAAATGCAGAGGCTGAGGAAAGCAAAGGCAGGGAGAGCCCAGCTAGACAYAACTGCTGGTGAGAACAGACCAAGCACAGCATTTTCAGAGGTGGCATTCTTAAGTGAGCTTGTCCTCTCAACTGCACCAAGCAGAAGGAAGGTGTGAACAGGCCCCACTTTAGGACCCCACATGCAAAGGAGATGTGGTCAAGGGTATTTCCCAGCCACAACCTCACACTCTCACCCTCAGGTGAAGGTTTCCTTGAAAGAAGGGACCTACAAGGTTATAAGTCCCTTCCCTGTCTCCTCCCTGTGGTCATTGCCTTAGCTTYGGGCTTACTGAAACCTGAGGGTGGGCCTCAGGTTTCAGTTTCAAGTMTCAGTCTTGCCTGCTGAAAAAGCATTGGAAATGTTTGATACGGGCTACGTTAGCTTGTAAAGAGCCAATGCTCGTCCACCAGCTTCCAGTSAGGTCTGAATGCTCAGACTTAACGCAGTCTGCCTGTATTCCTTTCCCTTGACCTGCCTCTGTTATGAATTAAATACTTCTGACTGGAAAACTGAAAAAAATATACACCTGATTGAATATCTGTATTTTGTGTCTGAAAGATATCCATTTAAGTAGCATGCCTTATTTTTAATGGATAACACAGGTATCCTGCCATTAATATTCAATACTGTGGAAACAAAGTATTTTACATTGATATCTATGTTTCCAGAGCATCAGTATTTTCTTTGCTACAGAGTATGGGCATTGGAAAGATTCACATACTTTCTGGATTATGTATTATTCAGCAGCCAAGAACTGTTCCCAATGTCTGTTAACAAACAAAGCCACTGTGTTGGTGAATAGCTTCAAAATCAATTACTGTAATATTTTAAGTCATCAAGAACTTTTTCTAGAAATCTTTGCACTAAAATATAGCGAGATACTTTAGCGACTGTTTAAAAGYGAATATATTTTTGTCTTATTTATGTGCATGTTAAAATGTTTGTTCCATTATCCATTATATCATTATACTATTAATTAGTGCTTCTAGGAAKCTTCCAATTATGGATCATAGATGAYTCTCCTAGGCACTGGAGAAAGCATAGCAGAAAAGATTTTTAGAAGATGATCGTCACCATWAGGAACTGCTCAATATATGTGTACTGGAGTGTCACTAGACCCACACACTGACCTTGTAGGTGCCATAACATCCATATATGAAACAGAAGCAAATGAAAATGTATATCAGACTAGAAAGCCAACACACTCACTACAGTGTTTTTAAGTGAAAAACAAGTGAGATATTTTTCCATGCAAYGGTGGTTGTTTTCAGAGACTGAAACTGAGTTGCCTGCAAAGTACGTTATGTAAATTGGGATTGTAATGTTAGCCATTGCTCTAGAGAATCTGCAAGGTAGGAGGTGGTAATCAGGATGAGTGTCAAATAAAGTCCTCATAAAAGACTGTGGCTCCTGAAAGAGTGGCCATTTTAACCACATGGTTAAAATGCTGCATGAAATTGTTCTTGTACTAGGGGAAGCCTAGTGTTGCTAGCATACCCTGAAGCAACCAATATCTGGACATTTTTAGCAAAATTTTGGCCCTCTTCCTCCTTTTTCAAACCCTTGAGAATTGGATTCATGGCACTGTCCGAATAGAACGATTGCAGGAAAAGYACAGATATTATGGACCATTTTTGTAATGCATAGAACCCAGTTTTTAAGTAGGTTTGCTTGATATACTGGAATTGACAGGTTCATGTATAGCTGCAGTATAATCTCAGCAGCCTGGTAATGTTTTGTCTCATTGTTGTGAATTGCTGGGGTTTTTTTGCATTTAATGAAGCATAAATGAAATATAAAAACATTGCCTTGGAAGAGGGCACCCAAGGCACTGAATGCAGTCCTTTACAAGAGCAGGACACCAAGTGGTAGTTGAAAAAAGTCCACACACCAACAAGCACTGYAAAACATGCCCCATTTGTGACCAATCTAAGACCTTTAGTAAATGAGCAAATGCCATAAGTGTATGACAAAAAGAGGACAGAAGAGGTTGAGGGAATCACCAATGTCTTACACCTCTGTGATACTAGAGCACTCGATAAACAGATTTCCCTTAAGATTATGGAAGACAGATAAGGCACATGATAGAGGCAAGCCAGAAAAGCCTCAAGACTTCCTGCCRATCTTACCTGGTAGGAAAATTCCCTCCTAGTCCCAAACCTGGTAGTTGAGTGCAAGCACTGCACGCTTCAGAGGGCAGAATGTCACTACAAGTCCCAGAAAAGCAGCCTCCCTCTCGTGTTGAAATTTGGCTGCACTTTGGTGCCCASAGAAAGCAGAAAAAAGCAACCAGCCAGAAATGAAATTGTGTAGTAAGATAAGAAAGAAATGTGAAGTCCTTACTGTCCATTGCATACAAGCAGTAACAGCCGCGAAGTCTGAGACTTGTATCATGTGGCTACAGAGCTAAAAAAGAAGCCACCAGCCACCTTCTCTCCTTACAAACCTGCTCGGATATATTAACAGATCAGACAAAATACTTTATTCCCAGGGACAACCCAGGATGATGAAAATAGAGCATGAGGGCGGTGTAAGGCAGAGACATTCTGGTTAGTATTTGAACAATGATTCTGCAAAACATTGCTGGTTTCGCTTTCTGTTAAGACAATCAGGTAATTGTCTTAGTTGCTTTTAATTTTGCTGAGACCATAACTACCTCAGTGCATCTGTAATGATGTAGTTGTTCTGCTGCCTGACCGGGACTGTCTATCTTTTTCGGCTGTTTTGTGCTTTCTTCCTTTAGCAGGAGTTGGTATGGACTAGGATTTTTTCTGCAAATCCAAGCAATTTGTCTGCTGGACGTATTCTTTCTAAAAATAATTAGTAGAATATTGGTGATGGTCAGCCGGAACTTTTGAAAAAAATGCCCTTAGATGGAGTGGGAGCCTTCAGATATCTGCTTAGAGTTGATTTTAATTCCAGCATAGGGTTTTGAACCTTCATTGACAGCCTTGGCCACCAAACACTGCAAAAGTCTCGTCAGATAGACTCACTGGAGAGGAGGTCTCTCTTTAGCTGCACTGCAAGAAGCACTTCTCCGTCCCTCATAAAAAGAAGAGTGAGGCTAAATGTGAAAAACAGYGTTGCAGCATATGTCCCCTGGATATACAATTTTCCTTTCACACCTGAGTAATAAAACTGCAAAAAGGCTTCTTTCCAAGACATGTTCTCCCACTCCTCCAGCAACCACTCTGCAGAGAATGGCTTCATTTTCTCACAGCTGTCATCTTTTAACCTCTTTGGTGATAAGGCCTGTACGAAGCACCTGCTCCTGTAGCAGCTTCTGTCAGTAGTCTTCAAGCAGAGCCAGGGGTGCATCTGCCCGGCTTCCAGATTTGCAGATAGCTTGGCAGGTACTGTATCAGCTGGTCCTTGGATTTTGGGATAGATACCAATAATCCTCGCTGTCTTCTAGTCTTCCCATCTGTAACAAACCTGCTTGAAGCCACTTTTGATGGACAGCTGTGGCTAACTGATTTGTTTTGGGCGTCTGAGATCACTAATGTTTCCTCAAGTGAGGCCTGTTTTGGGGAGTATGGGGCAAGAAGTGATGAAAGGACATAATTTAGAGCTAAGGAACTTGGCAGAGGCTCGTTTCTCCAGTAATTCAGCTCTTTCTGAGATCCCTGTTGGATAACTTGAACCTCTCAACAGCCCTATAAGTGATTTCTCAGGGGAGCTCCCTCAACATCCAGCTCCTCATTTCCCTGCAGTAGCCCCTGCTGCTGAGACCTGTGAAGAATGGCRTTGCTTCTGCCAGCTTTGCCTGTAAGAAAGGAGCTAAAATGGGGAGAGTTCATTCCATTGGGGTGACTAGATCATCCCATTGGTGTGGCCTTAGCTCTTCCCCTGTCAGAGACTGCAGATGGCAGGCTGAGAACCACTCTTACAAGAGCAGCTGTTGGACTCATGGAGGCTTCAAAGAGAAGTCAAAGATGTTCAGAACCCTCTTTCCTGCCACCTCCCCACTGGGTGGGTTTTGCAGTTATTTACTTTACTTAGCAAGGTAAAGCAACTCCCTGCTAAATAGGCTTGTTCTCAGACCTCCAGCCCAGGAAAGCCTGGACTGGACTCTGGAGGAGTCTTCAGTTCATGAGACAGCCCATGTGTACCCTGCCTTTTGGGGCATGTGTTGGATAGCTCCAAAGGGTARGACTTTGGTGTGTCTTAGTTTTAGCCACAGCACTGGACTATGACAAAAGTGCGGGAGAGTGAGCAATGCTTGAGGTGAAACAAGACTGAGTGGCTGAAGTAGTAGAGCATGGCACAAGGAGATGCAGTGGATGGTGACCTTTACACACCTTGATTTAAAAACCTGAAAAATTTAATATCTAAAACTTAGTCCTAGGATTTTTTTCTTCCAGTCCAGGATTAATCCCTGTTAAAATAGCCTTCTTGTTTTAAAATGAAAAATACACCTGCTGGTGTCACCTTATAAAAATTGCTTTGGAAAAGGCATGAATTCAATTTAGAGGCCTCTGGCCAAATTCATCAGTATCCAGCCTGACCGTGTGCCCAACACAGGCAGGGAGCCAACGCAATATAAAATGTGTGTCCTCCTCATTTGTGCAAGAGGGCTTGAAAGGGGCATGCAAGAAGATGCTGCACCAGGGACCTTCAAACCACTTTCACCTGAGGAGATATGGCCTTTCGGTGGTGCTCCTACTCCACTGCCTTTCCTTCTTTCTCTCCCTCACTCCCYATACCTTACTGTGAAATCTCACCTCCTCCCACTGTCTCACTGGTGTCATAACGTACACTCGGCATTAGGCTGAGTATCCAAATGTGGCTGCAAGGCAGCAGGGAGGTTGCTGGGTCAGGTGTTTTCTTGCAAGGTGAATCCTTAGAAAGGAAGACAGCAACTGAGTGATGCAGGAGTTGGCCCCATCTCCCTCTCGCTGAGAGGTGGATTTTCCTCAAGGAAAATTCAAGTCCTCTGTGCTAGGATTTTTAAATGTCTTTCCATTTACATAAGCAATGGGCTAAATCTTAAAAGTTAATGATTTTGCTGAAGGGGAGAAAAAGAATCAGCAGCTAAAGTTTGGAAATCTTACTGTGATTACAAAACTGCTTGGTTACCGGGAGAGGGATGGTTGGTGAGTGGTTGGAAGAAAAAAGAGGGATCAGGACTTGGWGGTTCAATACCCAGCTCTGACTCAGTTGGTGAGGCATGAAAAGYTTCTTAACTTCTTTATGCCTTAGGTTACCATAGTGGTACACAGCAGTACTTAGTTATCTCCCRGGCATTTAGAAGATTTATGAATATGAGGCTTGAAAAGTACACTGCCATCAGAGAATGAGGGATATTACTATCGACAGATGCCAAGAAGCATTGGTAGCCTCAGCACTCCTGGTGAAGGTTGAACACAGAAAATGTTTAGAAATAATAATAATAAAAAAAGGAAGCTGTTAGACTTTCCCAAACCTGCAAAAAGATATAGTGCATTTGKTTTTGGAGACTTGGGCCAAAGTTTAAAACAGTTTAACCATTGCTAATCTAAAACCTCTCATCCTTGTAGAATATTTTTTCTACTGCTTGAGAAAAACAACTGTATACTACTCATTACTTGTTATATGGCATTTACAATGGCGTCACTGTACACAGAAAGGCAGCAAATCTAACTGGAGCCCCCAGAACAAGAGATGGGGGAGCAGCACAACTTTCTTCATAAGACAAACTTGACCCTCATCWAACTGAGCTAAAGAATGGTACATTAAAGTCTCAGAATCTTCAAGTGGAAAATCATCCCTTTAAAGCCTAGAATTTTAGGCTCTAATTTTAGGAATTTTAGGTTTAACTGACTGACTGTAGTCAGTATAATACTCCATTTTTAGGTACTGCAGGTATTGTAAGTCTGATCCTCTTCTAATAGCCTGTTGCTAGGAAAGGCTGCATTTGATTTCTTTTCAGGCAGTTCAGATAGCAGTGAACAAAGTCAAGCAGGAACCAAACACTTACAAAACAGAACTTATCTGAGAAACATTTCCCAGGTTGAACTTGTGATCTCTGTCCTTTTTTGACTCACAGGAGTGGAGAACAAGCCTAGCTGGGGCTGTGATGGAGGAGTGAAGTAGCAAAGAATAACGTGGCTTTGATTACTGCTAGCCGAGCACTACAGATGTTCAGGTTTGACTGTCTGTATAGTGGCAGGCTGACAACTGTGATATGAACAGTTTCTCCTCCAAATCGAGCAGCAGGATTTACTCGCCGGCTTGCAGGCAGGTAGGGGTGTAAGAACAAATTCACTGCTGTAATGGCCCTGCAGCTGCGGGCTGCCAAACACGTTTGGGAAGACAGGACTGAATGTCCTGTTGGCATCAATGACCGAAGGTTCGTGGCAGTGGGGAAGTGCCATGGCATAGTCTGTATGTCTTCCCATTCTTCCTGATTATTCTTCATTCCTGGAAGATCGTCTGTGTTAATGCTTCCCTTAGTTTATCTTGAGTGACCAGGGAAAATTGGATACATCAATGGTCTTTCAGAAATGCCATAGACTGTGATGGGAAAGAGTCTAATGCGGGAGTAGGAGATACAGGAGATGTGAGACCTGGTAGTATATCCTCAGAARGGACTGCAGAAGCTAGGTTTTCATTTTCAGACACCCTCACACAGCTGAGGYTGAACCCCCTCATGCTGACCAAGACGTCCCCAGTTCCCACAGGGTTCCTTGTGAGGAAGGCTCTCCTGTCCAGGTTCAGGCAGGCAGTCCAGGCAGCCTGGCAGGCAGGATCCATGCTGCATGAGCTAAATAAGTGACATTAATAATTTAATCCAGACTTGAAATTTAGAGTTAAGGGAAGTTTTTGACATACTCATCCTTGTAGGCAGCCACCAGAGACATGGAAATAAAAACACACATGGAAAAGTCAGAAACTGCTTGTTGCTTTAGGCTTATTTTAATTTGTTGCTCGGTAGGGAATGTATCAGCCCTTCACTTTGCTGGTGTAACTAAAATTATTAGTTCTTCAACTTTGTTTTTTGTGGTAGCTCTGGGGCTAAGAAACTCAAAATAATGAATGTGCCATCTGCCAGCAAGTTTAGCTACTATTACTTGGTTTATAACCAGGAGTGTWTGTGACAAAAGGAACCAGTCTTCCTAAAAAGGAAGGGATGGATGGAGAAGTTGAGCAGTTTAACGAAAGGAAATAGGGCACAGAAGCTGAGGATCCTCTGAGCAAGGGGAGATGTTGGAGGTTTTAAACAAACACAAGTGTTTGTTTTCTTCGTTTACCCTGCTGTAAGGAATTTGTCCCCATTGGGCAACTTGTGAAGGGATTTTCTCCCATCACACAAACTAAAGTGGAGTCCATGCATCCATCATGTAACRTGTTGCTCATCATGCAACGGAAGTTTTCCTCTGCTGGGACAAGTCRGCTGGGGGTCCAGGAATCTGCTGCCTTACCCCATACTGAGAAAATGAGTGGTATGAGAGGGGCGAATCCTTTTCCCAAATCCAGGGACAAAAATCATGTTCTGAAGAATGTGTTTGGGAATAAGAGTTTCTGTCCTGTCTCCAAATCCCTACACATGCTACTCATTGGATCTCAGTTTTGCCACCCATTTCAACTTGCCAGCTCCATCGTTCCTAGAGGCAGCCTGTCACTATGCTGTATTAGGTAATGATCAAGCAGCCACCCAGCAGTTCTGGCTTTTGGTCCTCTGGAAATGCTAGACAAATGGCCATGRTGTGCACATACCACAGAACCTCTACATACAAAGGAAGGTTGGTGCTTCAGACTCACTTCTCTTGTGACACAGAGCCAACCCATGCAGCGTAGTGGGGGGGTAGACCAGCTGCATGTGCAGAAGTGGTCTGCAGCAGAGGCAAAACCTGGTGTTCCTCATGGCCACGGTACTACTTATGAGCTTCTGTGCTGGTTAGTGTCTGCAGCTCCTTGTGTGGTGTAGCTCAATCAACATCCTCCAGTGGTTCTCTTTCCAATTTATACAGTGGAAATCAGTGTCTATATTTCTTCTTTGTGTCATTGGAGCAGGAATTGCTTTGTGTGTTATAATTGCAGAACACCTCTGGCTAAGTTRCAGAATACTGAGGGTGACTTGCTACAGGACAGGGGCGGTCAGTTCAGGCTTTGTGCCAAATTGTGTCGTCGTTCAGACTAGGAAGCCARAGGTTGCTTGGTTGTCATGCAACCTATTTCCCTCCCTTATGTCCCATCAAGTTCAGGACAAGTGAGACACAGTGGCACTAACGGGATTGCCTGGCTCAAAGTGACCTTAGCATGTTGTTAGTGCTCAGGGTCATTCAGGAGAAAAATTTGGTGGGAAGCAGGGACTTGAYCAGCTGGTATCCAGATCACTGGATGATAGTTTGGGMCMAYCTGTCTGTTGTTTTTTCCACCRGTCACATTTTGGTTCAAGTCTGAASCCTCAAAACATCTTTGCAATGGGAAAAGGTGATTTGACGTTGATGCAATTCCATTTGRTGATGATGTTTCACCTTCTGTAATCCTGGAGAGAGAAACATCTTGTCCGGCTGCTGTGCCCTGCTCTTAAATGTCTCCCTGAGAAGYCTCATTCCTGAAAGCCAGGAATGTGGGTCTGGAATCAGAAATAAAACAAACCCATGGGCTAGTTTGGGCCTCCGGCTCACTGGAAACCAGGCCCAGGCTTGTCATCTCTGCTGCATATCTTCTTGATTTGTGGAAGGAAAGATCAGGGRAGTCTTAGGTGTGCACTTGTCTGTTTATTCCTTGACAAAGCCTTTCTCAAGTGTCCATACATTTCGTACTTGATATGTTTGTGCATTTCCAGCACACTCACCCTGGCTTCTCTCGTCTGGAACAGGCTTTTCAAATTCCTCTACTTCTGCAATGATCTTTTAGAGTAAACATGGGTTTTTTGTTAGTTTAGAGCACTAGGCAAATAGTGCACAATGTACATGCTCTCTTCCTGCCTCCGAYAGTGGACATCCTCTCTGTGTATTTTATCTTAATGTGTTCCCTTCCCATGCTGCTGGGGGTCATAGGCACCCAAACGGCTTCCCTAAAAGTTAGTACAACTGGAAATGGTTTAGACACATCAGAATGATGCTTCATAAACCAGGACTTATTGGCTGGCAAATGATGCTGTGCCAATGCAGCTCCAAGGTGGCACCTCTGCGTGGTGCAGCCCTGTGTCCATGACTGTAGCAGTGCAAATCATCTGTGTCCCTTTACCTGGTGACAGACTCTTCACACAGCAGGGTCTGACCCTCAATAATGAACCCTGGTGCTGCTGACTCCCTCCAGGCCTGGGTGAGGAGCTCCTTTCAGAGCCACTTTGGCTTTGGACTGTGTCTACTCATCAAGCCTCCRAGTTGGGTCTTCTCACTCTATCCACCCCTGCATGCTGCCAGCTCTCACAAATCCCCTTCTCTCCCCATCCTATCATGCCTCCCAGAACATCCCCAGTCCTGCAYGGATCATGGAGCACATTAGGAATACTTGAGCTGAAAAAAACCCAACGGGATTCAAAAGGAGCATAAATTATCTTCACATTTGTATCTGGTTATTGATTTATGCTGTCACTTGAACACACAGACTTTTTTTTTCACTCCACTGATCCACYGATTTTAGTAGTGCTGGGAAACCATAAAAGAAAATTAATTCAGTTTAATATATTTGATGTGTTTGTTAGAAAAGTCTTCATTGAGTTTGAATAATTAGAAATAGTTCATTTTATCACCACTGTCAGGTCCTGCCTCTATCAATATGAGTCGGTTATAGAGATCTAAAGGTAAGTTGAAGCCAGTAGCTTATTGGACTATATTCTTGCTGGAGCCAAAGTGTGGTGATAAATTGTTCATAAACTGCATCACAGAAGACTGCTTATTATGTCTTTGAATTACATCACTGTCTCCTTAATTGGCTTTGATATTGCTGTGCTTATTTTAGGACACTTCTGATGAGTGAAGAATTTTCTTTCTTCCACTTCGATATAAATGTACTATCTGTAGTTCCTTTTGCACTCTGTTCAAATTTTATTCCAATGCGGTGGAGGACATTAAACCAATTTCATTGCATTTATTTCTGCCTGTCTGATTGCTGCCCCATTTCTGTGGGCATGAAGCAAATCATTAGTCAGAACTAAACTGAAGAAATGTAATGTATATATTAAAATATTTTCTGAAAAGTGTCAGGTTCATACAACTGTTTTGCCCTCAGCTGGTTCAGAGGGCTCAGCTCTCCTGAACGGTGGTGAAGTTTGGCCTTGCACCAGCCACAGATGTAGTTCAGCTGTCAGCATCCAACACGAGGCCCTCGTGGACTGGGTTAAGTACAGTCAGGAGAAGAACCAATTTGATCAGCTCCAGACCACGCACAGGCAGMTGAGTGTCCAAACTGGGGAGTTACAGTCGCTTTCTCTCTAAGGTGCTCTCCCACTGCCCTGTAATTCCTGTGCTCCTGGCTACTCAATGTCCCAGGAAAGGCAGCAAGTGTCCCCCTACCCTCACCCACCCAGCAATCCCGTCCTGCGGTAGCCAGGTGGCTCTGGTACTCTTACACAGGCAACTGAGATGGACTGAAACACCTTCAAACAAAGACCTGCAGTTGAGGTTATTTCAGGCCAAGTCCTCTAACTGTTGGTTGTTATAAGAAAGGTGGCAACTGCCCTACTGAGTGTGTCTTTCACTGAGCATAAAAGTCTGAGGCTTTGGAGGCCCAAACATGATAGTTTAGCCAAGAAAGTGTTGCCTTTTCTTGTGGATGCCCAAGGAACCTTCTGGMCACCTCAGAGGACATTGTAGAGATTCAAGGATTAAGCAGTACTGAAGAGCAGACAGGCTGCATCAGTACTGGGACTTGAGCAGAATTTAGGCTRCCTGATCGTCACCTAGACGATCTGATCGAGGAGACAAAAGAAGTGCTCCCYGTCCACCTCCATCTCTTTCAAGAGCAAGTGCCCTTGGGTCATGGAAAGGGATTGTCTGGAAGTCTCACTCTACTTCTGGGTATTTGGGGATGGGTGCATCATGTGGCAAATAGATAAAATATTGAGAAATGAATGTACTAAGTCTTAAGAAACATAAAATAATAATGAAACCAGTGCAGCAAAAGAGAGACAGCTGCAGCCAACAACTCCTTAGAAAGCTATGGTAAAGTAAGAAAACGCCCTTTGTGTCTGGCTGAAAATGCTGTGGACAGAACTCATCCTGCTGAGCYTTACTGAGCAACAGAGAGCAAGGAGGCAGGAAACCAGTGAGCTCCTTAGTTTATTAAGCATCTCTTCTGTCCCGTTGCTTTCATCCMCATTTTCTATGACTCCTGAAGGGCATGATGCCTGAATTTTTAGTCTGCAGTGCCCACTGCCCTCAGCTTTCCCTGTTCTGATTCACTGCAGGGTTTTACATTCGCTTTATGTCTTTTAAGGCAACTTGAACTCCTAAATACAGGGAGCAGCCATATTCTCCTGAGCATGAGACTTACTTGGCTCAGATGTTTTGTGAAAGGATAGGAACAGACTTTTGCACAGTTTCTCACTACCTTTACTATCCTCGCACTGCGGGTGTTGCAGCCCATGAAAGGGCTGAAGAGATGTGAAGTCAAATGGTTTGAAGGGACAAAAAATATGTTGTCCACATCTAGTCTTGTGTGCATTAAGCAACGTCAAGGAAATCTCAGCAGTATTTGGAGTCCAAGAAGAGGAGCACTGGGAAAGGTGAGGAGCAAAGYGGATGCAAAGGGGATTGTCCAGAGGGACCAGGAGGAATATGTACCCCTCTTAAAGAGCAGCAGGTCTGTTACATTCACAATGCTTTACTGTAGAGTGGTATCCTGGCTTTCAAACACCCTTTGTAAATTGAATCTGTGCTGATGTGTGCCCTAGGAAGGCTCTCAGGAAAATAAATAGGTGGTTTTCAGTGCTTTCTGCCCTGTAAATACAGTCATCCTGCGTTTTCCTTTTGAAAATGATAGAGAGTTCAATAGTTCAAATGAATCACAGTGACACCTCTCAAATTATTTCTTTCAGCAATGTAAGATAAGCTTGACACAATATATTAATTACTGAGATCTATCTTTGTGTCAAACACCCAATCAACAAAGAAATCTGATTCTGACAAGTGAAAAGGGAAACCACTGTTGCCGAACTGCTCCTCGTGAAAGCTACCTCCTTTCAGGGGTGGTTTCTGGGTCTCACTTCCAGCCTGTGTTTCTCACAGAGTGCAGAGATTTCTGGTCCAAAATTCTTAATTTTAAGGAGAGTTTAGTAAGGGAGTACCTCAGCCCACCACCCTTTGTGGGGAGCGGTGTCTCAGTGAGGATGGAAGGACACTTGGGGCACACAGAAGCATGGTGACAACCATGGGCCATTTCAGGGAGGACCAAGGATCACAGCCTCCCCACTGCGTTGTAAGGTGTACAGAACATCACAGCACTGTCTGTGTCATCCATTCTTCCACAAATCTAATATATGACTTCTTCGCATGCTGATTGCACATCTATGATGTGCAATATGATGAATACTGTACAAGTCACCACTTGAGCTACAGAGATGGGAGGCAGAAAGAGGAAAGCTGGTTTCATTACACTCAGGATCCTAACTCTGATGGAGCACTTCAGCTAGCTATTTATTTATCAGTTATATATTTATTTTAGTTTTCCCTTTTGCACTCCCATGTCACTGGAGAGACAGCCAAGAGATCCTTAGATTAGCTCCTGGTGAAGCTCGTGTTACAGCTGTGAGCCATTAGCTTGCAGCACGCTGGAGGTCTGCACTGTGCCATCACAGAGTGATTAATGTGGCTCTTGGGCACGTCCAGTTCTGAAATTCTAATGGAGTTTTGCTTGGGGAAGTGGAATCGTGCAGAGTGGTACTTGGTTGTGTTTGATCAATACCAGGGAGAATTCTGGATGGCATTTCCTGCTCTCTGTCTCCACTAATTGACTATATGTATTGATATGAAGTTTTGGCAAAAAATTTGATATGAGAAGTTATAAGGTAAATGTTTGCAACAGAGTTGCCATGTATCCTGAACCCTAATGAACTATCTGCGTGCCTTCCTGATGCCGCTGGGTGGAAAGCCAGAGTATATCTAGTAAATAAATTGCTTTCCACAACCGCCTTCAAGTCTGCCTCCTTTAAATGAGCATGGACGTGAAACACAGCTGTGAACCTATGCCACAATTTTTCATTTTAATTTGTGATTTTATCCAAAGCAATAGTCTTCTYGAAGCTGGCTTCATCACAGTTCAAAGGTGTTCAACAGAACATTAACTATTGCTAGTGCARCTCCTCAGGATTTCAGCTTGCTGGGAGAACTGCTTGCTGCTGGTTTGCCTTCAGGGCTAGTCGTATGCTGCTCAGGCTCATTCCACTTCCTCCCGGATTCATATTTAAGTGGGGTCATCTCTCAGGAGGAAAGCTAAGTTAACTTGCTGGAAAAGCAAAGAGCTTTCTTTTCATAGGATGAAATCGCAAGTCTCTCTCAATCTCACTTACGTGGCTCTTACACCAGTGTGGACACCTGATTTAYGGTGCTGCCTGATTTACAACACTGAGGTCAGATTTAGCCCTAAGAGTTTCTTGAGTTAATGCAAGTGGAAACATTGCATTAGCTGAAGAAAGGAAAATGGAAAGGAAAACACAGTGTGATGGTTGTTAATGAGAGGAGTAATTATGGGCAACTGGTGATTCGACACACAACATGACTGAGCTAAAACAGTGACGTTCGGATTTATGTCCAGGTGCAGCAAAGGGCGGAGGGATGTGCCCACCTTCAGATGCAAACGTGCCATGTGTTACACCAAAAGCTGAGCTTGTGCTGAGTCACTTTGCTAAGCTGAGGTCCAGGAAACCAGTTTCTCCTTTTGTGCTCTCATCTTCATGTAAGGTCATGAAAAACTTGGCAGGCAAACCCACTTCCTTTCAGGTTGCTAACCTGATGGGAGAAAAGAAAACACTTTTCTGGTATTCTAGTTCTGAAGACATTGGCTCCAGCGTTTCACTGCCTGGGTGATTTTTGTTTTTCCTTGTTTATTAAGATTACAGTGAGTTGGCACCAAAACCGTGAGGTCAGGATTCCCAAATTAAGCAAATAAATAAACTTTCACATCTACTTTAAAAAAATTTCTGCAAATATGCTTTTCTATGAGAATAGATGGTTCCATCATTTCTGCTTCTGCAGAATGTTTTGTTTTGGTAGGATACAGTCATTATCTCTGTCTCTGTTGTTTTTCTTAAGCTTTTGCTTTATGTCAGTTTTCACCATTATCACATCTCTGGGTGCATTAGAACCCAAATCTGTGACTGCAACAAA
This sequence comes from Oceanodroma leucorhoa, assembly GCA_030449065.1. Taxonomy (NCBI): domain Eukaryota; kingdom Metazoa; phylum Chordata; class Aves; order Procellariiformes; genus Oceanodroma; species Oceanodroma leucorhoa. The sequence continues at coordinate 6,848,712 of JASVER010000044.1, read as the reverse complement.
GAGAAAGTAGCTTTACTAATTATTTTCATAATTTCTTAAAATACTAATTATTTTCAAATCTGTGACTGCAAAAAGAGAAAGTGGCTTTACTAATTATTTTCATAATTTCTTAAAATACTCAGGGTTTTCATTCCGATTTGCAATGAAATAGCAAAATTTCCTGTGCCTAGAAATTCTCGTCAGCTCTCATTTTAAAGCAATAGGCCAAGGGACACAATTTAAAGCACTAGATAAATAACTTGCATGCACTGCCTACACTGCAAGAAGATGGATTGCATGTGCTTCCTTCTCTCATCTTTGTCTTGTTTGATGGACAGCCAAGCAAGGGCTGAAATGTGCTTTAGACAGACTTTAATAGGTTTTTTTTTCTCCTTCCTGACCAGTGGGATTTTACTTGCAATGTTTAGCACAGAACTGTACACTCCATTTGGTACAACTTCAAGAGCACAATAATTACAGGAATAAATCACCAATATCTGCTCAGTGTTTGTGGAAACGAAGATTATAAAGCACTARAGAGCTTCAAGCACTAGCAGCTAGAGAAGACAGTGTTGGAAAGTAGTTTGTCTCTAAAGTTACCTCCCTAAGGAAGAGAGTTAATTATGATAATAATATTCTTATTCTTTTGTTTCTTTGGGGACCAGAACTTTGGAAATGGGTCTGAGTGGTGGTATAGGCAGACAAATCTGGAAATGGCCGCAAATATAAAAACTGCAGTATTCAAGGCATCACCTTCCAGAGAGAAGAGCATGGAGATACTTTTCCTAACTATCTCAGACACATTTGGATCTTGATCTTTAAAAATATTCCAGCTTTTGGTTCCTATGGAAAGTAAGGGAGATTAAAATGTCCAACAGGTGTTTATGTCTGCTATGTAAAGTCATTTTTATGCTCTCTGTCCTCTTGAAGGTGTCACAGCTAGCCTGAATTTACAGCCAGATTCACTATACAACAAATTTAGTTTGGATTGCTTGGTGTGGGATGCAGAAACCTGCAAGCTTGACCCTCTTTCTGACCCTCCTCCCCTTGTCCAGATATAAGCATGCCAATACTCAGTATTGCAGCAATGCATATTTGTGGATGCTGCCTCCCAGTTGTGGCTCCATACAGTCCATCACCAAAGAGCTCTGCAGAAAACTTTCTGGTGTGTATACAGACACCCAACCTYTGGGATATTTTCGGCTTGACATGTACTAAAGCAAGCAGGAGCTCAGCTACTGAAGAGAGGTAAATTTGTTACAGAGAGTTGAGATTAAATGCATCACTTCATCATCCTTGAAGGTTTTTGGAAAGGTTCCACMTCTCCCACATTTCTTGAAGGATTCCTCACAGGAGGATCCGCCACAGCTCCTTCCAGAGCTAGCCAAGAATTGAGGGTCAGGACAGGAAGAGTGATAGCTGATAAGGCACAACAAATCATAAATGAGATACCTGGAGGGGTTTTAGACAGTCCTTGAGTATAAGGATTGAGTTTCTGCAATCTTCAATTGACTTACACCGAATGAGGAGTGCAGCTGGCCTATTGGTATTGATTTAGACTACTTTGCCAAGTAAAAGCGTGTTACCCGGGTGAGACTGTATAGTCTCCAAGTAAAACATTTCATAAATGAGAGCAAGTGCCTAACATTTATATCACCAGGACTGGCTATTTTCTTTCTGTGATAAATGCCAATGCTGAAAGGCAAACAAGAAGCAGAATCTATTCTATTCTTCAAAATTTTGGATAATAGAGGTTCCAAACTGTTTAAATTTGGAACCACTCAAATGCTAAAAAGACATCAAAACCAATATAAAATATTTTATATATATAGTTCAATACGACTCATTCATTTTGCTTTGATTAAAGTAAGAACAAACCTCGTGTGACATTTTCCAAACAAAATGGGACAACCCCAATAAGTCATTTACTTTTTTCTATCTAATAATAGTTTGAAAACAGTATCCAGAAAAGCATTTCACTTTCAATGAAACGGYAGGGAAAATCTCTTCTGGCTAAAATATTTCAACCAGCTCTGGGACTGAAAACATCCTGGGTTAACATTTATTTTACAGACAGTCAGATCTATTTCCTGGCAAGACCACCTGGCTGGTGAATAGCAGGGGATAAAACCACCATATACAAGTCTAGGATAAAGATTTCTGTCACAAATAAATCAATGTCCCAGCAGTACATAAATGGAAAGTGGGGGAGAAGAGACTGTAAGGCTGTGATCATGTGGATTTATTAGAATTCAGGTCATGCTGATGTATGAAAAATACTGTCGGGGAACAATAATTCACTTTACTTCGGACTGGGTAGATTAGGAAATATGGCATCTTGCCTTAGTTTTCAGAGCTGGTATTTCTTATGCACGGGAAATGTGAAATCCACTACGTCAGTAAGGAATGAAGCTGTAGGAGAGAGAAAATCTGAGGCTTAGCCAAAACTTTCAAAGTGACTAGTGACACTGGATTGCTAATGGAATCTTATTTTTGGAAGGGTAATCTAGAACCATCTGTGTCTCTTTGATGTCTCCTCAAAACTGGGCACCCAAAACGTGAGGAACACTTCCTAACTTAATAAGTCTCAGYTTTAGTGATTAATTCTAGACTCTCTCTGGAAGAGAAAGCGGGTACCAATACTTCTCTGGACAAGAGAGATTGTGTATTTGTAAGTAATTTAGCAGATGTCAACACTGGTTTACAAGAATAGTAGACAAACACATCACAAATAAATATGATCTTTTTATAGAATTTTTTTAGCACCTTGCTTTCCATTTTCAGATACCTTATTCTAAGAACCTTTGTTTATTGTCCAGAAGTGGGCTTTATCAAGTTTATTAGCATGGTGTCAAGTGACATCAAGTGGTCATCTGAAGAAATCATTTGAGTCTTTCCTTCAGAGCAGTGGCCTTGGACGGCTCTGTGGACCTCCAAAGGTGGAGATGCACAGAACCGTAGTAAAATTTCAGTATTGATCCATGCTACTGTATTAAAAATAAACATTCTTAAATGTGTCCACTCTGTGCACGTACTTTGTGCAGTCCGTGAAAGACTACAGTCTTCCCATGATTCCACTGAGCCAAATATTTGGGAAACAAATTCTTGAAATTACCCAGGATTTCTCTACTTCCTCAATAGCTGTTGGTATCAGCCAATGCATTCCTAAATGTATTGAAACAGAGCTTGTTTCAATAAACTTCRTATTCTAGTCTTAACAAATCCATGGTCCTGACCATCAATGTTCTTTTCACAAGTGTCTGAGAACTTTTGTAAAATGCCGGTGGGCCATGTTCTAGGAGAATGGGTGAAACGAGAGGCTTGGTAGCTGAGCAGCCCTGAGCAACCTGCTCTAGGAGACCCTGCCTGAGCATGGGCATGGGACTAGGCAACCCTCTCCAGCCTCATCCATCCTGTGAGCCTGTGAATCTGTTTGGCTGCGACAACATTGAAATGCTTCTTTTGAAAACACTTGTGTGTGTTGGTTTGTTGTTGTTTTTTCCTCAGAACATCCCYATCCTCACAATATGGTTCCAATCTGCTAGAATGTAATTTTCTAGTGTRCAAGGAGTCTTTCACAAAACTTTCAACTGCTGTAGTTCCCAGAGTTGCTGTGTGAAAAACTTCCAAATCCATCATAATCTGCCGAGCTCTGGGGGCAGAGACACCAGTACTTGAAACCTTGCTGTCTAGACCAATTCTGGATTCCTACCAGGTCTGATGTATTGCTAACTAGATTCTGTGCATGTTTTTCAGGGAGGCTGAAGACAACATAAATGCTATAAATTCAGCTCAGTTATTCTTTATGCAGGTTGTTGCTGTCTCAAAGTCTCAGAGATCTGGTGACAATTAATTGCAGCAATTTAAAAATATTCATCTCTACTTTTAATAAGTACTTTAGATTTAATAAACCTAGTAACTAGATGAATGTCATCTCATCCATTTCTCTGGCTTCCCTTGTGATGCTCTGGTGGGATTATGCAACTTCAATCTTTTTTCAGCTGTTAAAGTTATATTGATAAATATGTAATAGCACAGAAGTGAACAGCGTACCAAAAGTGCGGTTAAGAAGTTGTGAATCGAGATTGCTTATAGCACCTGTTGTATTCCTGATCTGTTCAGAAGTGATTTGTTTTTCCTCAGCATTTCAATTAAGGCATGTTGAAATMATTTGAATTACAACTATTTGACATGACACATCCGTCTATCTTCAGAGGTTTAAAAAAAAAAAAGAGCTAGCTTGTCTAGGAAGTAGGAATATTGACACATTCAGGCAGTTTTTCTTACTCCATGATGTTCATTTCTACCAAAGACTCYCTGTGTGTCTGGCAATTTAGAAGAAAAGAGGACAGAAGTTTCCTGCAACTTTGGAAAAAACAGCGACAGGGTTTAATGCTCTGTGGTGGTGGGATGGCTCCAGACCCATCCAAGAAATGTATTTCTGTGTTACTAGATGAGATCTTCTATGGGACCTTGCTTCCAGGCACTGTGAGAGGGCCCTGCAAGTGTGAGAGGCTAGAGACAAGCTCTAATGCTCATATAGCATCCCAGGACAGAGTCTGTTCCCACCATATCAAGGTACCTCCTGAATGGTGCCATCATGTAGTGATGATCGAGACTACCAAGAGGTGAAGGGATGAGTTCCCTCCTTTGTAGCATAGAGATAGCTATGGCAGCTCTCCAGTTYCTATCTTGTTCCAGACAAAAAAAGCCCTGAAAAATGGAGTTGCTTTATTTTTTAAAAATGGYCAGAGAAGATAGGCCTCATCCTGTAAGGACTGTATCCTGTAAGTTTGTTAGGTGTAGCTCTGAACAGAGCAGGCATTTCCAGAGAGAGTCACTGCCCCACCTGATTTCTAGATGCTTAGCCAGTCTTTGGTAGGAATGAAAAGTCCAGTATTTGGAAGAGTAGTTTTGGTGTTGGGCAGAAGAAGAAATGTCAGGAGGTAGCTGGAAGAGCTTGACAGCACAGGGCTGCTGTTGAGCAGAACTTTTCTGACTTGTCAKTTTGGACTTTGGGTCAATTTTAGATTTGTATCCTGCTCTGCTCACCCTCTCCCATAGCAATGAAGCAACTTTAAATGTTACTGGAAAAGTAGCAAACTCACTTAAGAAAAGGCTCTCTTTTCTACCATGCAAATTCAGACYGTGGGAAGCTTTGGCTCAGTCCCTCAAAGTAATTTTTCAGTAGTCAGTACTTTTATTGCAACTCATCCCACTTCAACCTCGGTAACCAGCTACTGAATCCAAACTTTACAAAGGTCCAGCAATGCTTTCTGTCCCAGTGTGCTCACATTTCCATGTAAAATTATATTTGTATCAGTCATTGATGAAACACTCAAAATGTCACTTTACCATTTTTACAGTCATCCTCCTGCGTATTTTCCCTTCACATCTTGAATTTCTTCCAGACATTTCAACCTCTTTAAAATCTTTGTTTTYACAGGAGCGGTAGTGCTTTTCCCAACAGGTAAAACTATTTCCATTCCAGGTATTTGCCGAGCAGTTAATAACTATGTCCTATAAATCAAATGACCTAGTGCTTTCTGAAAAGCAATGGAAACTTTTCCATCAGTGGGAATGTGTCAGTATTTTAATTAAATGCAAAATAATGCTCATTACATCTAACAATGCAAGTAGAAGACGTTTACATTTTATCCAAATAAATGAGCAAACAGTCCAAATCCCGAGAGCAACAGAATGAAATGGAATTAAGCTGCCTGTGATGGTTTTCCCCCTAAAATAATCATTCCTGGACACTCTATCACAGGTGCTTCCGTTTTTCAATTTATTTCTTAATTACATTTTCCTTTCAGAATTTTTTCTCTGACTTCAAGTGACATAATTCATCTATCTCTTTTCCTTCCTTTCTAAAAGYTACCTTAGACTCAGTCAGAAATGGAAGTCGGGGAGCAAGTTGGAGCACTGATTGAAATGGAAAATGGCATCACTCTATTAAGGTCCAAAATAACAAATGGAAAAGTTTCCAAAAGGTAAAGAATAAAAAAAAAAAAAATCAGCCATGTGTATAAAATGTCAGCAAAGTAACCTTCGGTTGAGTCAATTTTGTCCTGTACATTAAACCACTTCCACAGAAGAGTCACCAAAAGGGTTGGCACGTGCAGGGGCTTTAACCGGCTTGCAAAGCACAACGGGACGTATGACAAAGCACTGCTGCACGRGAATGGTGAGGTGCTGGAGAAGGGGGATCCAGCTCTGAGATTCAGCACGTGGGCACCTGTGGAGCCCCGCAGGCAGAGGATCCACAGCCAGGAATTCACGCCTGCAAGTGGAGTCTTAGAGCGGCTCCACGCTATGCCACCACCCTGTGCGTAAGKTTTGGTCTCCAGCATCCCAGCACTGCTCTGTGTTTTCAGAGTAGTCCAACCACACAGCAATGGCCTACCCTTTGCCAGGCTTCTAGGGAATATCTGTGGTGCTAAATGAAAGACAGGRAGCCAGCTTAAGCACTGGACCTCTGTCGTCCACATTGCTTAGCTGATAACTCACTCTCCAACTTTGTTGTGGACCTCTCCAACTCATTTCTAGACAAATTCGGGACAGAARGGGTAAGCTCTAAACAGCGTAGATGTAAGCCAGCTGGTTCCACTTGCTCTTGGTGTCTRAGGCTGTTTCCTTTAGCAGCACGGACATGGTCTAAGCAGCTTTCTGGAGGAATTGCCTGGTTGGTGTTGTATCCCAAAATAATGCTTGCACTTTAGGGTGGAAAGTTACTGGTGAGGCATTGAGTTTGGGATCTCTGTTCATTCAGAGGCTTCTGAAGAGACATGTGGAGTATCTTCTAGTGTCGAAAGGGCCTGAACTCTTCGAAGTGAGTAGGAGAATTTCCTCTGGCTCCAGGGGCTCTGTATCTGACCATGGTTGCAGAACAGCTCTTGGGACTGCTGCGGAGACCAGGGCTGGGTTGGCTGTGCATGGGCTTCTAGGAAAGTGTCCACAGGGTCTCTCTAGATCAGCAATAGCCTTCTGCACATTGCCTGACTGTGTTCTGGCCAGTCGGAGAAAAGCAGAGTTTTTGAGCAGTCTGTCATAATGTGTTAGTGCCTCTCCTGTCCTGTTTGTATCCCATAGGCGCTGTGCTCTATTGAGATGTATTTTTGCTAACAAAATCTGAAAGCCTATTAGGAGTGACTTTTGTGTCTTTATCAGCAAAAATGCAGATTTAATCTGATATGAAAACTACTAATCYGTTAGGACTTGGACATTTCATTAGCATGGAGAGAAGCTTTTATTGCCTGCTCAAGCTCATAAACTTGTCTCCAACTGGAAGGAAATGGCATGTAGTTTGAAAACCCGGAGCTGTGGGTAGTACATGTGCTCAGGTGYCACGTCAATCTCACTTGCCCCAGGGAATGCTTGTAGCACTGTACTAAGCCTACACTTAAAGGTCGCATGAGGAGAGACTGCTACTCGTCACTGCTGCTCTGCAGCCAGCAGCTTTACCTCTGCAGTCACTGTGCTGGGAGCTGAAGCATTGCTTGGGAAAGTGCTACTTGAGTAGGGACAGATATTCAGCTACTGGCCAGCTAAGCTGTCCCTATGAGCCTCTGACATCAAGGAAGCCGAGAAAGGAAAGGAAAAGTAATTTCTTGAGAGTCATAGGTGAGAACTTGGCTGGGCTTTCCACCCAACAGCATCAATTCCTGCCTTAGAGGGGTGAAATAGTGAGTGACTCACCGGAGGAAGTCTTGCGCCCTTTCTTCCCACTGTCGCTCTGTGCTGTCTCACCCATGTTGTGCTCACAGTCCYTTTGGCTCTGTATCACCCTCACCAGCGCTTTGCCTCCCTGTCTTCTCCTTTCCCCCTTCTCCTCTCTCTGCCTCTGCATATGCCTAACTGGACTTTCCTACTCCACTACTCCTTCTCTTATATGGTTCAGCCGGGTTTATCCTCCTCCCTTTTCCCAGCCTTAGGAAGGGTTCTTCTGTGTTAGCTCTTCTTCATAAACTGTGGAGAGCACAGATTCGAGCCTTGAATGAGGTCACTTCTTCAAAGTGCTTCTGGGGGGAACAAGGAGGTTTAGGGATGGCTCTACTCCTGGAAAGAAAAGTTGAGTCTACTGTTTTCTCCCCCTGAATCTTATATTTCATCCAATGTTAAAAAAGATTATACATATGCTATTACTGTCACAAACATGGTGTAGATCTGCGGCAGGAAGATTTATGTGTAGTATTGATTGAAAATGGCAAGAGCTGGTCCCTGCTGCATCTTCTACCACTATTACTTGGGTGATGGAGCTGCATTTACGGGATGTCAGGGGAATTCTGATGGACATTGGTACAATCCCCATCAAAATCTAAATACTGATGCTCTATTCAGCCTCAAGGCTGGAATAAGGTTATTCAGAGCACCTAGCATTAGACCCTTGCATTTGAAGGCCAGTCCCCTGTATTGCCAATGCTGCTGTATTCCCAATGGAGGGRGACTGCCTCCTCTATAAAGAGCAATTCAGAGTGGTGACACTACCTCTTCAGACCTGCCTCCCCACCTACTAGCAGCATACAAAGTGAGGGTCTTCTGTTGTCCCTCAGCCTCTCAACTGCTAGCCTTTTAAGTTGTACTTTTAACTTATCTCCTGAGCAATCTGATAGCAGAAATATGTCAGTGAAGTAAAACTCAGTAACCTGATACAGCAAAAAATGGTCCTGATCCACAAGTACAGGATTAATTAGCAGAAAGACAAAATCATCATTTATCTGTATTTATCTGACCACTTCAGCTGTTACACAATAGCTATTTGCAAATCCAGGGTTATGTCTCACAGCTGGCGCAGCCTGGCTTAGATAAATATAAAACTTGCTGTAAGGGAATAGCTCGTAATTGGGTTATGCACAGTGTTTTAATTAGATTTACRTAAATGCATACAATGCATTGCAGAAATCAATAGCTTGAAGAGCTTCTTTYTATTGTTTAATTCAGCAACATCAAGTCAGCTGAATTAATAGCATGCTTACATTTACCCCATCCCTCCAAAAACGGCACTCTTAACACGACTGATGGTATGTTTGAAATGTGCTGTGCTGCATAATGAGCTCTGCTGAGCAGGTCCATTGCACGGTGCTCTCTTTTATCAGTCTGGCTGCTTGCAGACTGGGCACTTGCAGACAGTACCTGACCAGTACAAAGGAAGGAGGTAGGAAGTATTTTAATTCTAGGAAGAGTTTAAAAATTAAACAAAAGCTGTGCCATCCAGAACAGTATAGGTGAATAGTAATTAATCTGACTTGGTAGGCTGACATGAACTTATCAGTTCCTGGAGTTAAAGCATTTACCATCTCTGCAAATGGTAGCAATGGTAGATACTGAAGCAAGGTCTTTTTGTTATGACTAGAAGTAAAAGCTTCACATATCGTGTTTCATAGACAGGGTGTGCTGATTTTCTGCAGAGATCTTAAGGAAAAAATAATTGTTTCATTATTTATTTCAACTGAGAAATTGAAATTGTTAAAAATAATTGCATTATTATCTACTGATAAAGACTTTCTTGACTATATCCATCAACTGAGAGGAAAAAGGCAGAAAGAAAACAGTATTATCAGCTATTTCTTAAAGGGGACAAGTTCAAGTGCAGTGTGAGATGGATTTAAAACACTCTAAGGGTCCCAAATAGCTCTGTATTGCATTTTTTAAGAAAAAAAGTAGCAGATTTTCTTTTTTTTTCTGTTTTGTTTCCTACCTCAGTGTGGTCTGATTGGCACTACTGTTTTTCCATACCTTTCCGCCCTTAAGAAAACTTTTACATAAAATAAGGATGAGACTTTTAGAACAGCTTGGTGTTGAGCTCACTTACAGTCAATGGAAAGCAACTGCTGCCAAGTGCTTCAGAGCTCTTACCTTAAAAGATCATTTGTTACAGAGAGAACTATGGCTTTCCAGGAACATCATCAAGTGCAGAGTTATGCACCCAGAAGTTAACTGCAAGGTTTAAAGAAATTGTGCAGGGTCCATTTTTGCAGACTTTTTATGATACAGTCTTTAATTGACTGATGGCCGTCTAAACCTCCTGCCTTCTTCAGTACCTCAGTGGACACCATTTATTTCTCCTTACTGGACAAAGTGTAGTTTCAAACCTTTTTTACTGCTGCTATTTAGCCCCGGTATATCGTTCCTCATCAATTGGGTTTTATCACTGTAGTAACATGACCAGATTTTTGGGTGTCTGAAGATGCTCAGAGAGTTGTAATGGAAGTTTCCAAAGCGTCATTGTTTTTCCCTGGAAATCCTAACTAGATCCTTCTGTTCTTCCATCTGTAAGCCTGAGCTCTTCAGCTCTACCTCTCCAACCTGTTTTTTTCATCTCTTCTTCCTGTTGTACCATTCAATATGTCTTATCCCCTTCTCCCAAGTTCAGACCCTGTGTTATCTCTCTATTCTTTCTCCTCCATTCTGTCGCTTTGCTAGATCCTCCTCCCAAACTCTTGTCTCCCCCTTTCTCTACCCCAATCCCTGCCCCATCAGTGCTTCATGGTTTGGGTGTTTTTTATCCCCTTCATCTTGGTGGCGTGTCATCCTAGCTGTCCTCATACAGCTTTTCTGTTTACCCAGTCAAGTGCTACACAACCCTTCAGCAGTAGTTGAAGAGAAAGTCCAGCTCCACTTTCACCACTGCAGTCTGCAGCACGTGGTATCCCGCGGGGCCATGGCTTGTGCCATGTAAGAGGGATCACACATCTCAGAGGCTGTGCAATCTTCTGAGACTGAAGCTGCCACCTTCAAAAGTACCAACACTCACAGTCAGAAAAATCCACTAAATTAAGCCTTATAATTTGGTGGATTTTCACAGCAGCAGGAAAAGGCAGAGCTGTGACCCCAAAGATCACACCTGCACTAAATTCTAGTATGCTCATGGTTTCTAATGATACTAAGCAAAGCAAAAGTCTTGCCAATATTATTTTAAGACAGCAAAGGAAAATATGCTTCCTGTTCTTTTTATTCTTGTTCAGAAGTTCTAAACTTTGTTCTCAACTGGTTTTCACCAAAAAAGAAAAGAGAAAAAAMCCCCACAATAACCAAAACAAACCCAAAAAGCCTAAGCATCCCTGCCTTACATGAATTCTCAGAGTGGAAAATTTTAGTGATAGTATGGCAAAGMTGTAAGCAACTGAAAAAAGGTTCTTTTAACAGAGGTATTGTATTTGTCAGGCCTTGCATGCACGCACACACACMCCCTGAAATGGCTCAGAGACCACCTTGCTTTCAGGAAGTAATATCCCCCTTCATTAAACAACAGAAGTTGGTGTTGATAAATGCATACCATTAATTTAATTCAAAAACCAAAAGCCATGTGTATCCTCAACAATGTTTGGTGCTACCACTGATTTATATCATCATAAAGGTTAAATTTAAATTAGATTAAAGGATGGGAATTGTCATCATTGAGGGCTAAAGCTTTAATTCTGTCTAGAGTGCAGYCTGAGTGAACAGCAGTAGCACATTTATACTTACACAGGCTAAGAAATGGGCTATATGAGGACTATGAARACAACCACTTAATAGAAGTAAAATCTTTGGATCAGCTAATTTGTGAGTTTCCATGTTTGCCACTTAGTTCAGTTAATTTTTCCTTCTCTTACCTTTTTTTCTCTCRTCCTTCATCTTGTGATGTCCACAGCAACACTGTAGTTGTTATACAGTGGAGACCTGTGTTGATGCAAAATAGGAGACCTGTGTTAATTCAAAACTTATGCTAAGTGGACTGACACCATAGCCCGAAGTATCCGAGTAAATATTGTTTTCCAAACAAACCCTCCAACGTTAAAGACAGCTAAGAGTCCTGTTCTTGAGCATCTTCATCAGACATATCCTGAAAATTATCCTGGTTCTCTCAATGGATTGAGAACTGGTGACCAAAAGGTGGTTTTTATAAGGAAGATTTAAGGTGCCATTTATATCAGTACACAATCTTGTGCTAACCAAGAAAATATACAGTCACTATAGCTGTGCAGACCGGGCTTAAAATGTATCATCTCAATTAAACAGATTTAAATCAAGGGTTACATAACTAAAATACAAGGAGTCACTTTGGCTCTATAAGGAGGAATCGGATCATGACCTGGCCATAGATGCAGAATTTGCATATGGCAAGCAATATGCAAATATGCCAATAAAGTATTCCACATGAAAACAACAACCACTAGAATGGAAAACATCTTTCAGTTCAGTCTTTGAAAGTATGAAATAAATTYCTTTGTAGAAATTGGAAAGTATGCCCAGGCAAGAAATATATGAAAAGAAATCTGAATTTGAGGTCAGAACATGCACCTGTCCTATAAAAATRGTGAGGGTTTTTTGCAGAATAAGTCATTCTTCAATGAATTTTCTAAGACTCAGTTTATGCAGGGAAATGCTAATGTTATTGTGTAAAGGAAGCTGCTGGGCCAACTCCAATCAAGTTTGGACTGCRTCCTACAAAGTCTGTGTGGTTAAAACGGGAGTAAGCATATGCATTTTCCTTGCCTGGATTTGAACTGTGGTCTCCAAAATAACTTCTTTCAATATTTGGCAGACAGGGAACAAGGAAGAAAAGCTGAATCTTCAATAAAATTGTCACTTGTAGTCACAAGAGCAATATAGACCAGAGTAAGGTACTTTGAAACTRCACAAAAGAACAAACAGGAAGATGGAGCAAGAGACAGTCAAAACCACAAGAAAAGACAAATCAGGGTCAATGCTRTGGTGGACTTGGCAGATCCCCTGAATGAAAAAAGGAATTCAGTTCCACACAGCAGCTAGGAGCCAATAACAAGTGAATGATAAGGACAGGAGATGGCAGAAGAAAGAAGGTCCTGGGCTAGGAACTTGAAGAAATGGCACAAGGAAATGGACACTGGAGACTATTTCTTACCTAGAGTTTTGCTTACTTGCAGTACATGGGGACCATATGTAGTGTATCCTGTCACCCTTAAAAATAAAGTTGGGTGGCTGGTGGCCTGGTGCATGAGYCTTTTTGCAATTAGTTTCATGGTGAGAAGAGTAACTATTCATGGTGTTTGTGAGGATACACTAGCCCACTTCCTTTGAGCCCTAGCTGATRCGTAGACATGAAGTGTTCCTTCAGCTGACCAGTCCAGGTGGAGAGGGTGAGCTTTTCCTCCATCAACTGGCCAGAGTGGTGAGCTGTGGTGGCCCTAAATTGTGSTGGTGCATAACAGACTGAGAACTCCAAAACTTTCAAACCTACTATTATCCCTTTTAYATTTCATTATTCAGCCCTGGCTCCTTCCAGCTGAAACTGTTCTGACTGTATAGCAGGGCTAGATTTTTCCATTATATATCTTACGGAAATCCATAAAGCAGAATTTTCAGAAGCAATGCTATTGGTTTTCAAATTGGACTGTTGAGACTCTAAATTAGTGTGATGGCAATACTTTTCTTGTGAAATGTGGCGGAGAAAGGAGYCCATATTTCACTGATTTCTTTTTTGCTCATTTATCTATTTTAAGAACTCATCTAGAAGGAGTCAGGCTTTCTGCAGTCATCTGGTCTGATGGTTATTCCTGACACTGGTCACGTCACCTTGGAATGTTCTCAGGAGATGTCTTCTTCCAGCTTCTCACAGCACCATGGGAATAGAAGCTGTTGGTAATGCTGTGGCTGGTGACACTTCCCAGGAGATGGGTCTGGATTGTGTCTGGTCAGTGGTTGCTAAGAATAAAGAGATCTGAAAAGGTGGTAGTTAGAGAATGAGATTAACMGATCCATGGCCAGAAAGAGTCACCCTGATCAGCCAGTCTCACCGCTTGCATAATGAAAACCAGATTCAGGCAGCAATCTATGTATGAAGCTMATAGCTCTTGGAGCTGCTTTAAATTCTTTTAAATGAGGTTCTGTGTGTTCTTAAATACACCAAGGGATGGTGAACSCACCACTTGCCAGCCATAAGTTTGGGAAGTCAGTCACTGTCAGCTCAGCAGCAGTGCACTCCCTTCTCTACTGTGAACTGGTCCGGTGGCCTGCACACTGGCTTTTGTAATGTCTTTCACAAGCAATAAAGTCATCACTGATTAACTGGGACATCTTCGCCACCATGATCTTGACTATGATCTTCATCATTTTCTCTTGGTTTAACTGAATAGATGGCACCAAAGTCCCCCTGACTATATTTGTACCGTGAAAATGTATGGGTTGCATACCAGAACTGACAATTATTGTTGAGATGCAGGAGCAAAGTCCAGACAGGGCCCTCTTCCCTCTCCCACTGCTGCCCTGCTTGTTGCTCTCACCCCTGTGAGTACTGCCCAGGTGGGATACTCAGTGAGCTGAAGGGATACCAAAAGGCTGTAGATGTAGAAATATTAAAGCTCCTTCATTTATCTCATTTGAACTTACTTGAGGATCCCCCTSGCTAGCATAAGCAAACCAACCATGAGTGGAGTCACCGCATGTGCTGGCTCAAAAGCAGTTCTCCTTCAGTAAACTTTGGAARTTTGGCCTTGCACAGATTTCAAGGAACCTAAATCTTTTAAGTTGTCCACAAAGGCAAATTAAGAAGAACATGTTTTGGAAGCAAAATGCCTTAGTTCACTTCTCCTTTATGTTCATAGAACATGCAACTTTCTAAAGCAAGAATGAAATGTTTAACTTAAAAAATCCTTGAAATAGTATGGTGGSACATTGTCTGCTTTTTTCTTTACGTCTGTTTGTYTCCAAAGATAAAATATTGGCAGARTTGACATGGTTTTAGTATTGATTCATACTTTTGTTAAGCTATAACAAGCTGCCCACGGTGTTTGCTATAGTTAGTTATGTTCAGGTAGTCTTTCAGATAAACTCAGACTTGCCTGAGTTCATTCATGGGAAAGGCTGACCACACATCTGGGGCTGGCAGTTCCACGTAGTAAGGGAAAGAATCTGCCACGCTTTCTTCCAAGTTTTGGTGTTATACACTTCAATTATTGCCAGTTATTTCAGTGAAACTGTCTGTGCAGTAAGGTACTTCTAAATGTTCAGAAAAGTGATAGAATCCAGCTCTACCTCATTACCACGGCTATAGTGAAATGGTAAAGGCGGAATAAATTGCCTGGTATAATTATGTATATTGCCAGATGTTCTTAATCATTCCACTTCAAGCCTCCTTTGCTAACTGCAATTTTGAGCCTTTTCCGAATCTAAACAAATTGGTAAACATGAGTAATTAAAAAGAAATTAAATGGATTTTAGAAGTGAATTACTGTAGTTCCTGCAACACTATATAACATAATTAGCACCTCTAAAATCAATCTGGGCTAGAAGATGTGTTTTATRTGGCACAAAGGATGTTTCATTTGTGGTTTGCACTAAAAACATAGTCATTGTGTTAGTGTGGTTAAACATCTCAACAGAACCATACCAGGCAGGTAAGGAGAAATTTATTCTTACAGCTGATTTATTAAAATAGAAACAGAAAGCCATAACCCAGCTGGTGTAAATCACAATATTTGCACTGACTGTTACATGCTGAACTTGCACCAGCTGAGCCTGTGGCCCATCCTCCATTTGCATTCATGCAAGCAAAGGTCTGTTGGTAGCCCTATTCATAATAAATTATTTTTGGCTCTGTAGCTAGAACTCCTCTTTCAAATGAGACAAAGTTCCTGTAGCTGAAAGCAGAAGATACCCTACTATTAGTTCATTTTTGTTTTTTTACTGTGTTGATCTTTGGAATCTTTCTTTTCTTTGCTTYCCAATACTCTGAGAGTATGAAGAAAAAAACAAAGCTGTAACATAGATTGTCCCAAAGAAAACAGATTTCCAACCAAAGTTTTCCTTAGAGGCTCAAAGACAGAGCTTTGTCAGAACTCTGTGACGTACCATAAAAGCCCCATTTATCTGGGAGAACACAGGTATTACCCACASAGGAAGGTGGGTGAGCATGGGATATCTGTTACAGGAACCACAGACATAGCAGTGTTGGTTGGGAAGGACATCTGGAGGTCTATATTCCAATTTACTGTCAGCCGTGATTTTGTCTAGCTGCGTCTTGAAAGCCTCCAAGGATGGACATTATAGCACCTCCCTGTGCAGCTTGCTCTAGCACTGCAGCACCCTCCTGATGAAAAAGTTTCTCCTGAACTTCCAAAATGGCAATTTACGGGTATTTTCCCTTGTTATATTGTCTGCCYCTATGGGATCTGCCTTTGTAATCTTTGTAATTACTCTTCAAGTAGTTGAACTGCCCTTCAAGCCACCTGATCACGTCTTAGCCTCCTCTCYGCTGGATTAAACAAGCCCAGCTCCCTCACCATCTCATTGTAGGTCATGTGCACTCTTAACTTACATTGAACCTGGTGTTCACCATAATCCCCTGCTCCTCTTCAGCAGGACCGCTGCTCGTTGAGGCAGATCCCAGCCTGCACRAGGGAATGGGGTTAATTCCAGGTGCAGAACTTTGCACCTCTCTGTTGAAATCCATGAGGTTTCTGTTGTCCCAGTCAAGTTTCTCAAGATCCCTCTGGACTGAAGAGAAGCACCAAAAGATATAAGAATTCTTTTCTGTATATTTTGTGCTAAATACAAGGCACCTCCTTGATTTGATCCCAATAACTTCTTTAATTGCACCTAATTATCTTATTGCAAACTCGAGAGTATTTCCTGCAGACTGGGAAGGAARCAACAGTATTTGTGTTCTTAAATACAGATTTATCAGAAGTTAGGGTACGCAGCTAGTTTGCAGAAACACTTAGATACATATACACTGAGAGTATCTATCATCGGGTCTGCTGTCTGCCTCTTGACTGTCACAACAAATGAGTATTTGTCTCCTTTGACCAGCTTGCAAGTTGARAAGTAGAAAGTTGCTTCAGCCGTCCCTATGCTAGAAGTATGTAGACAATGCAAAGGAAAGCCTCTTGCACCATACTGATGAGATGCTCATCTGCTTCTTTTCAAACACGGTGGACCAGATCTKCTGCTGCTGCTAAATTGGCTTTCGCTACACTGAAGATGTGGAGTTATGCCAACTGACAGCAGGGCCAGAGCAACAGCACTTTAATGGGTTTTGCCTTGTTTAACTATTACCATTTGTTACAGGATCGTTCATTAGATGCAGCATAAAGTACAAGTATTTTTATTAGGTTCTCAGCTCTCCTTTTCCATTAGAGAGAGGTTCCACTTTCAAATGAATATTAGAAGAACATTAAATTCTTAGCTATCCCTAATCTTTACGGTTTCATTCGAGTTCATAATGTATCTTTTGGTTTATCCTGTGAGCTGGGAGCTATCTATTTGAAGGACTTCGTCCAAGGATACAGTATAAGCAGATAGTTTGGTTAAGCTGATTTTTGCAGTTTAAGTGGGTCTAAAGCACATCATGCCTGGGATTATYTTTATACTTGTGGTTAAGTTTGACAGAATTTGAGCATTCTTTGTGTAGTGCAGTGTACAGCTTGGAAAATAAAAGGCAGCTAGGATATTGGTTTCTATGTAAAGGAGCATTTGAAGGAGCAGGTAGATGATCTACATTTTCATTGTTTTGTACATCACTCAGGGAGAAAGTAAATGTTTTGGCAGCTGAGATCATGTGATAGTGAAACAAGAGAACTCATTAATTCAGATATTTCAGATTCAGCAACAGCAGAAAGGAGGAATTATGACCGCCCAATTTGATCCAACTGGAAAATCTAAATCTAGACCAAGGTCAGGTACATCACAAATGAAGGAACAATATGAAGTGCATTTAATTTCCTGAGAGCTGTGATAAAATTAAGATAGGAACCCTGGGAAGAGAGTCTAATATAGCACTCCACCCTATCAAGCCTCCCATGTTTACTAGGTGTGTCATAGCTGATTTGAAAGGATGATCCCTAAAAAAAAMCTGCAGATTTTTCTATTTTTATTCTTTTAAGAGTTCTTGTCTTTCTGAGTAGGGCCATTCATAGAGTCAAATGATATTCGGTTGTGCAATATTACTTGGTGAAAGCATTTGTGCTCTTTGCCAGTAACTAGGGACAAGACCACACTTCCGTTTCTTCAGCCAGCGCGTAACTCTGTGATAAGCTGTGCCTTCCCTCCCATGGGATTGCAAATCAGAGTACTGCAATGGGCTTTGCCGTCCTAGTTTAACATTTGCCCTTCAGAATGTAGAATTGCTCGTGGTAGAAAAGACCCTTCCTCACAAACAAAGCAGGAGCAGGGCCCTGGAGGAGTCCTGCACCACTGCTGTTGCAAAGCATTTCCTTAAGCTTAATTTATTTTGCAGAGGCAAGAAAAGAAAGAGCAGCACTAGCTCGGGGAGAAACAGAGGCAGAGGGAACATTACCCCTTCATACTGCCATCTCCTTGGTGGTCATTCTAAGAAAGGCTTTTKCTCCAGTGCGTGAAAACTTGCCTTCTTTCTCTGCTTTTTTCTTCTCTCTTCAGTCCATCTCTTTAATAACTTTATTTGTATATACATGGAAATATGTGCGTGCACGTGTGTGTGTGCATGTGTATACACATATATTTTTACAAAGGGGTGTCTTTACATTGTGATCTGAATTGAAAGCATGTTACTACTATCTCTTACAGACTAAGGGCTCTGTTCTAAACAGTAAATGTCGCATTCATTCTTCTTTAATATTTCTACATCTAGGCATTCACTCCTCTTTGCAAATAACACCCAGCATTTTCTTAGCTCAGATCAGACAAGGTAACACTGGGAAGGAATTTAAATTGCCCTCTAACCCATGCCTGTTTTTCTTCCCGATTTCACAAAGGTTAGACACGTTTGTGAAAGCTGCTCTTTTTGTTCTGCCCACTTTTTTGTTCTCTTCACCCAGGTAAGAAAAGTCCTCTGTCCCTGTCCAAAGACCAGCTGTAACATCTGGCTCTTCAGCTCAAGTAAGAGCAGTCAAGAGCAGAAGCCTTTGTGATTGAAAGCAACCATTGGTGAAAGGGGAGGATGGCAAAATACTTACAGGCCACCGAACATTTCCCAGCAATTCAGCTATGGCCAACTGTGAGTGCTAATTAGAGACATTGCGTCACCCACCTGCTATTAAAAGGGAAGGGAAACGGGTCTGTTTACCTTTGTTGTATTTRGTTCAGCTTATAAAAGGAGTGCCTGCTTCTCCCAGCTTTTGCGAAGCGTGTTGCATGTCTGATGCTGCAGCCGGAGCACAGCTCCGGCAGCGAGTGGGAGGGTACCGCGGCGCTGGAGAGCAACGAGGTCTCCGCAGTGAACTGAAAATTCAATTGGACTCTGAGGAGGAAGTCTATATTGCTGTGAAATGTAGTTGCGCAGAGTCTCTCTCACACGCACATGCGTATCAAAGCCAGATTAAATTGAYGTTTAAAAAGCAAAGAAATCCAAGGTGTTTTTAGAGCACCAAGTTCAGTGTCGCTCCTCCGTAGTCAGCAGTTAGCACTGCAGTCAGAAGCCATGAGCCTGTTCCCCCCCAGAGGTCAGGCAGATGTACAGGCGGTGCGTGCAGCGGCTCGGTGTCCTAACTTCATGTGCAAGTTTGCCTGCTATTCTCAAGGATTGGTGAGCCACGCATCTASACTAAAATCATGTAAGTGATGGCTCTGGTGTGTTCATATGGCTGTGGGGTCTAATGCTTTTACAGCTGTCAGGTGTCAAGAAATTTTACGTAATAATAGTAATAATAAAACAAAATTATTAGTTTCTGTAACCCCCAGCCTAAGCAGGTCTTTGTGCTAGATTGAACCCCATCTCTCCTCTGTATACTTGTGTGTCACATGCTTGTTCTAAGGTGTGAAAATTAAGTTTAAAATCTTCAGTTATCCTCCTTAATTCTGCAACAACAAGTCCAGAAGGGAGGAAGGGTTTCACACCCCAAAAGCCATTCCCTTTCTCTGCTCTTAGGCATCAGAATAAATGAAAGCAATCATTTCYCATCTCATCCACAGGGACACCTTGAGGGGTTTCACCTTACCCTAATGCAAACCCCTCAAATGGATCTTTAGATGAGATGAGCCCACTGCTGCTCTCAAAACTGTGGGACCAGCAAACAGAGATCAGATGTGAGAAATGTATTTCCAGATTAAAAAAAACACTAACTCAAGGTGCTTTGGGAGCCAAACTCCTGGTAATTTCATGTTAGCAATGTTGAGTTACCTTCTTTTGAAGGATTTTGAGGTCACTCTCCATCGATTCCTGGTTTGCTGCTCTCCGGATGATCGGTTCTTGGTTGCAATTTTTTGCCACATTTGTTTTAAGCTAACATTTTGCTTCATTTATATGGGATTTTATTGCTCAGCATGAAAAGATGTGATTAGCTAATGGAAACATGAACTAATTATTGTAGCCCTGTACCAGCAGCTTGGTTTGGCTTGACACCAGGGTTCAAGTTAAACATACAACTGCAAGCCAGAGGGAGTGAGGCACAGGTCTGAATATTTGCAGGGGAGCAAATCAGGGCCTGAGGGCCACTGAGGTGTTTCTGCAGAAGAGGCTATGTGCTGCCCAAGCTTGGAAGGCAGCTTGAGTGGATGACCAATTAGCAGTGCCAGCAGTGGTGTGCGACTATGTGTGTGGAAGAAGACCCTCCAGCAATGGTGAACCTTAAATCAGAACCCTGGACTGCATTTCAGGCTGAAATTGCGTTCTCAGCAGAGGGTTGGAGTCCTCCACTGCAAGGGAGAAATGACTAGGTCACCTTAGTCATCCCTAAGGAGAAATTACACAACTCTTGAGTCCTCAGTGGTTTTCTAATAAACAACCCAACAAGCTCATCTTCCTTTGATGGATCCCCAGGCGGATCCCCAGTCACAAGGGTGAAGAATTTGCTGTTTGTTACATCTGAGCACAGAACAACTTGCATCTCTGAGAAATGCCAAAATAATACTGATGTTATGCAGCAAGGATCAACTGAATGCCATGTGCTACCTGTTTTGAAAGCACGTTTTCATATGTGCCCCATGGTAAGTGAACTCAGCGATCGCCTAGGACTTTGTAGGTGGGTTTTACCCTGCACTGGGAGAAGAGAAGAGCTGCCTCACCCAGCCAGGCTGACATGGTGTTTTGGCAACATGGCAAACAAAAGCAACTCCATGGAGACATTATGCAAACTGCTTCAAGATGGGTTAGAAATATGAGCTGGAATTACAAATGAGGGACTAGTCACATGAAACTTGTAAAGGGAGAGAGGTACTCCCAAAGTACCAGTGCTGACAAAGCCCTACTGAGCACCCTGTTTAAAAAGACATTTAACATTAAGCAGGTGAGCCCACCAACAGTTAAAATGAACAATCTGAGTAACAAATGTTCTTGTAGCCAAAGCATGGAATGGAACCAAGAGAACGCATGAACGTGGTAGCCAGGCTGCTGTAACCAGAGGCTGGGGGACCAGCAGTTCATAGTTATCTGCTGGCTACAGGGGAATGTTTTGCCAGCCCAGAGCCTCAAAGAGCAGGTGGGATTTATCCACACAAAGGCAGGCACTTGCAGGTCAGTGAGGTTCTAGGTTCCTAATTTAAACCAAGAGAGGTAGAGATGCTCATAAAGCACTGTTTATCTGACCTATCTAGACGTTTAATTTTGAGAAAAAATTCTGCTTAGGCACACTATTGCATGCATGCACACACATGAGCACATGTGCAYACACACAGACACACATGCACATACCTTCTCTGTCCTTTTCTGTTGCCTGCAAAAGAGGTCTGGGTGATTAGCTGAGATGTAAACAACTATAGGTCAGGCACCGAAGGGCGAACAGATGAGGCCCAAATGAATGCTATGTTGCATGGAGCTGTGGCAGCAGCACATACCTGGGAGGGAACAGCTTTTCTCTGCATGGCACTGCTCAGTGCTTTGCTTGCATCCAAGCAAGCCGCCAGCCCTCTGTTTAGAGGTTCTAGAAGGGGTTATTCTGATTTCGTTATTGGACAAGCAAAAAGGGAATTCTGAGACAGGATCACCTTTTTCTCCCTTTGTATGGGTGGTGCACACATTTTTTTTCCTATTGCCCTGGTCCTTYAGGTGTTCAAACGGGCAATACCAGTGCTGGGCATGGGGCGAGCATGTGCAGGTCAGAGGTAATGAGTCCTGGGTGAAGCTGGGCATGGCCTGAAACAGAAATGGGAGCACAGAGGAGCCTTTTGGGGTGAAGCCCCAGCTCAGCAGGTCACCAGGCTGCTAGCACTGGCAGCATGTTGGGCTTGGGTACTGGCTCCTCTTTGTGACTCCAGTCCAGAGCTTGGCATCGATTTTTAAAGTATTTGAAAGCACTGAAAGGTTCTCTGCACCTTGCTGCTAATGAGATTTCAATGTAAGATAAAAGGAACCGTGTCTAACCCAGATTAAACTCACTCCTGAGTTATTTTTAGCTTACCTAAACTCTTTCAACCCTTTTGGTAAAACTCATCAAAATTCATCTCTACTAAAAGGATGTAACTTCAAAGAAGTCGTATGCATTAAATGTCAACATGCTTTACTCATTATAAATTACAGTACCATTAAATCTAACATGAGTTAAAATGAGGAAGATTTAATTTTACTATCTTTAAAATGAAGGCTTTTTAGCACAGGAATAATCTTTGCTTTTAAAATTATTTTTAAAGTCAAACTTGGTATAGAAGCTTTATTTTACATTGTATCATATTTGTATATAATAATAAAGGCAAAAATTTAAGACTCTGTTGTTCTTAGGAAAATGTGGAAATAGTAGTTTACTTCTGCTCATTTTACACCCCTCTTTTTGGATAGACTTCTAATTTAAACTATGGAAACTGAAAACGTTCCTTTAAAACTGGTTGTCATGGTTATAAAATCCCGAAAGAAATGATGTGCGTCTGCATCTGCTGAGGGAAACATTTATGGCTTGATTTAGCAGAGGGCGGAGGGGGGAGGAAGCAACCACCCACTACAACCCATATTCAGACTTGCTTATTACATTACTTGAGAATAATTCATCACCCTCCCCAAAAAGCCGCAGAAAGGATTCTCACACATTTTTCACTGCATGCAGTTCATTAGCAAATATCATATGGCGAGGGGTTAGTTCTGTCAAGTTCTAACAGGTTGGGGTTTTTTTTGTTTATTTGTTTTCTTTAGTTGTCTTTGTTTCAAGCAAGCCTATCTGAGTGTGCTAGACTACTAGCATACATTTGCTGGCACAACTGATGTCTTGGATTCCCTCTGTTATTTTTCTTTCCCTGCTACATTTAGAAAGTCATCTGGCCAGAATAAAAATCCAACCTCAAAACTGCAGGTCAAACCAGCCAGAACAAGAGTCTGCATTTCTTGATGGAGCTTGAAAAAGAAAAGGAATAGAGGAAAAGGGGAAAAAAAAAAAGAAAAGGAAAGAAAAAGGGGGAAGGGAAAGGGAAAGAGAAAGAGAAAAAAAGGAAAAGGGAAAAAGGGAGAAGGAGAGGAAAGGGAAAGAAACATCATTCTACTAAAGGAAAACTGAGTCTTTTGTAAAGCCATATGCTCCCAGAATGAAGTTTCCCAAACTTTTGAAGCCATAGGTTTATTAGAAATGGGTCTATGTTGGGGCAGGCCTTGTCTCTTACAGGGATGCAGAAGTCTGCACATGTCTTAGAAGCTATTGTTCGGCACTTTTCATTTTTCACTAAGAAAAGCTGATTACATACACAATTAAAAAATTGTGCTGCGGAAGACTAAGGTAGCATTTTTTAATCTTTAGAAGGAAGGAGAAGGACAAAGGGTGGGTGATCTGTTGGCTGGAGGAAATCTCTGCAGCTCCTGGCCCTGCTTCACAAAGTAAATAGAAGATAAGGAGGATGGGGGCATCTTTGATAAATAATATGCCTTATGTTATCAGATTGTGAACCGCAAATGGGATTTAAAGAGTCTGCTTATACCCATTGATCCTGGGCTTTTCCTATTCAAAAACTGTTGCTGGAGAAGGAAGTTTGGTGTCCCTAGCACGAAGCAGAACCCTTCTGAGAAAGTTTGGAAAATCATGACAGGCTGAGCTACTTCTGAAAAGCTGTGCATATTTCCAGACCCCTTGACCTCTCCACACCCAAGAAAGCAGGGATGCCATTTTTCACTGTTCTGTTTCACAGAAAATTATTTCTAATTAACATTTTCTAAACTTCCAACAGAAGCCAGTAATTTATAGCAACTGAATGGAAGAATATAAGAAACTGGAGGAGAGGGGGAGCATCAGGGACAGAATTACGCTTCTCCAACCCTCTTGCATCCCTTCTTTCCATCTCAACAAATGCAAAATCTTGCCACCATTTTTGAATCCCTACATGAGACTTCTGATGGTTCATGTGCTGCATGATCACAGATTTGCCTTTTCCCTTTCTGCCTGTTGAGTGAGAGACGTGCTTTCCCATGTCTGCACTACCTAGCCTTCGCTCAGGCTCTGCTCAGCCCTAATGGCTGGAATAAATAGGAGGAAGATGGGCAGGCGGCGGGGCTGCGTCCATCCACCTCCCCACAGCTGGTCCCACTTTTACCTTCTGCCTCCGCTGCAGAGTGCTGCCAAGTTGTGGCATAGTGGTGCTGAGGTCTTTGAATGTTACAACACATATGTATATGAAAAACAGCTAAATACGTCCAAATTCTCCTCCCATGTTCAATAGTGTCTGTTCTGCAGTCTTAGATCTTGCATCCCAATGTGCTATTCTTTGAGTAGTGTCTATATTACTGATTTATAATGTCGTCCTAATGCCTACGTATAAGTAGATGGCAAGACTGATTAATCCATCAAGTCTGTCCGTCCATCTATTTCTCAACTCAGTTCTTTTCTTGCCTGTACTTTATTTACCTAGCAGGCAATAAATTGATTCAGTCTATCTCCTAATCCAGCTTTTTATTATTCCCCTGCTAATTACTAGTAAATAGGCTAGGCAGCTTCTCGGAGGGTCGCCCTCTGCCCCGTGCCATGGGGACAGTAGTCTCACCGGCTCTCATCTGAGACAGACCACCACACCGCTCTGCCTCTGCCAGCGAAGCCCTGCACTCTCCAGGGGCTGACAACAGTCTGTTTCACTGCAATCAGATTAATTTGGAAGTATGTTACTTTCCTGGAGAAAATGTCACAGAATTACAGAGGAGAGAGATGGAAGAGGTTTATTAAATCGGTCAGTCCATCTTCCTGCCAATCAAGAGCAGTTCCCGACAGTGCACCCTCCCAGCTTTGCTCCAGCGATGTTTTCGAAGTGCCTGGTGATGTGCTGCTGGCCCCTGCCCTTGAGGGCTCTTCCCAGCCGGCACCATCCCGTGCCAGGAGCACTCAGCCGGCCGCGCGTCCTGCCCCTGCGCTCCGCGCTCCTGGCCCGCCGCCCTCCCTCCGCATTGATTCCCATTTGCGAGCGGCACAAGCATGCTCGGAAGAGCTTCCTCCTCTTTGTTAAAGGAGGTGCTGAGCAGCACTAATCCTGGCAGCAGCGCTTCTGAAGCCAGAAGGTGCCTCTGTGACGGCATGCTTTGCTGTTTATGTCAGGAAGGTCACTTCAATTCCGCAGTGGGCAGTTTCCAGCTGATGTAGCTGTGCTCTCTTTCATGCCAATAGGACAAGATACAGATACAGAGATACAGATTCAGACCCTGTGCTATAATACTTAACCTGCCCTAGACTTTTTACCTTCTAACCCTCTCAGTGAGAGCCTATTTTAAAAGAACACTTCAAGTTGCGCTGGTCTAATGAAAAACAAACCCTTCATATGGTCTGTATAAACTGGGAATTCCTGAAAACACCTATGACRTTTGGACGTCTTTGAAAGTTAGTGGGCTAGCACAGCACTGGGCCAACATGGCCAACTTTTGTTCTGACCTGACCAGACGAGTCATTTCAGTGTGGGGTTGGTGGTGGGTTTCCMTGACCTGCTGCAGAAATGGTTGGACTGTCCCAAATGGTGTCCCATTCCAGCTCTCAGATTGCTTTTTTTTTTTCAGGTACTCCCATCCTTGTTTCAGCACCTCCAAAAATCAGAAAGGGAGTAAACAAGTGCTCAGGYCTCTGTCTCTCTTGCTTAGCTGCTGCGGGAGCAACAGGCACCGCTGACGGTGGCGGCGGCTCTTGGGAGGTAGGAAAGTCTGCGCGAGCTGGGCAGGAGCAAGTGACTTGCAGGAACGGGGCGAAATGAAGAGCTAAGAGGCAGCAATGGGGGCAGCGCCTGGCAGATTTGAGCTGGGGAGCTCCTGGAGACAGGAGCTGTCACACAGGTTTGTGCTTTCTCGCTGCTTTAGTTATTGGGCACTTCCAAGCAGAGAGACTTGTCATTTGCAGGGAAAGACCAACCCACTGGCTTTCCTCTGCAGATGTGTTTATAAAAAGCCTGGGCAGAAGCACACCTTTCTTCATAGTGTAGCTTCATTTGTGGCTTCCTTTTCAGCAATAAAAAATCCATACGTCCTTTCTTGATGGATGCTCCCTTCACTCCTCCTGAACCACRTGTTCTCCATGTGCAGAAGAATAGATACTACCAGTGAACCTAACTTTTCCCTTCATAATCTGCATTATAATAATCATTAAGCCAGCTCCTCATAACATGTTCACAGAAGGCTTTTGGCAGCTCCTCTAAAAAGAAATTTCTTCAAGCCTTTCACAAATGGGCTYTCCAGCAAGAATGGTACATGTTGCTCTTGAAGGACTTGTGTGAYGACTCTAAATACTGCAATTCACCTGCAGGATATGTATTTGCAAAAATACAGGAGCCAATGTTTCCATGCCTGTGTTTGTACAGCACAACAGCAATTTATAACTAGCAGCCCAGGACACTAATAACATAAGGGTGTTGTCACCTTAGGCCCCCCCCCCCGATCTGGATAATGGGGAAAGATAACTCATCCAAAGGGTTTAAGTGAGCTGGAAGAGCCCTGTGTCTTGCCSATCATGATGGATCTTTAGCAGGATCAGGTTTCAGTTTGGCATCCTCAATGCGTTTCCTAAATTTTAGGTGAGATGAACACAGCCATAGGGAGTAGAATAGGAAAGTAAATGTTCAGATCTTGTCTCTCCCTTGGTGAATGTCAGCTCTGCGTGTCCATTTGTGATGGCAGAGAAATTAAGGTATTTTGCTAGTGTCTCTATTTACCATTTCTTTATACAGCACAATTTATTTGTATTTAATTCTATAAATACACCATATATTTGTATTTATTTGTTTGGCAGCCTTTGAACATAAGTGGTTATGAATAGGAGAAGCCATTGACAAGTGGCTTGCAAGGCAAACCTCTACTTCTCACACCTGAGCTAAGCAATCAGGACATATTTTCTGTGTCTTTCTATCTAACCAAGGGCAGAGGAGCACCTCCAAAAAGTTGTGGCAATGACTGCTGAGCAGCTACTGGTGCTAGCAGTCAAAAGCATTGAGCAGTGCTGCCACAAAGGTGTTTGCAGAGACATATTGCTGCGTGTGAGCTCAGCGTAGCTTTTTAAATATCTGCCCCATGCTGCCCAAATGCTTCAAACACTCCACCTGGACCAGCCTGCTCATGCCTGAAGATAATGATTTGTGAACTTTCTTAGGTGCAATCAAGTGAGCAAGAAACTATACTCAGGCAGACCTGGCTAGATGGAAATCATTGGCCAGGAGAGAGAGGTGGTCAARGTGGCCCCAAAAATAGTTGACATCAGGGGTCTATCTCTCTTTATCCATTTTCTGAGTTGTGCACTAAAAAAGTTCAGGTAGCTTTCAATGCCTGGCTCAATTTGTGCTCTGGAGTTTTGTGCAGCAAAGTTACCCACCAAAGAATTTCCAGCACTAAAGAACTTGCTCACTCCATCTTCATTACTTGGCCTAATCAGAGGTGCAAGATGATCGTTTTAGCCTCATTCTCTGCCAAATAACATCACTGTGGACAATAAGGCAAAAACTTTTGTAAGAAATTGCCTGTAAAGGGTGCACTGATGTGAGGAAGGAGCCGGTCTGAACCAAGCTACTGTCTCTGCCCTGTGCTCCTGGCCCTATATATAGCTTATACACATTGTTTACAGATGGTTCCTAAATCAGTGGGAGCATCAGCCCTGGAGAATAAATCTTCAGCCCAGTGTGTTGGAGGGTGCTCTTGTAAAGGGAATGAGATGTGCACATAAATTCACTTGTTTCCCTGGCTTTCAGGGCTCGTTTAGGCAGAGATAATATGCACAGGTAAAGCAATTTTCAAAGGGCAATGGACGCTTTGTCTCCCCCAGGGCCTCRGCAATCTCGGGGACTGATCCCGCACCTCAGCCGGCATCCTTGCCGCTTGTAGGGGTACAAGCCAAACCCTGTCTGGGGGTGTGGAAGGAGTTTGGGATGCTGGTGAGGACCAGTCCCGTGGATAATGACCGAAGCTTCCCGCTTGCTCAGGCACAGCTGCACCACGGCACAAACCAGTGCGGTCAGCCAGTAACAAATTAGCTCCTGCCAATAAATCCACTCTTGCTTCATCCTTCAGTGTCCCTCCATTGTGCCTGGCAGATCCCTTTCCAGCGTGGCTCCCAGGGCTGGGATGCACAGCCTTGACACGGTCCCAAACGCCCACTTGGAAAAAGCTGCTGTGCTGACGCTGCCAGCTTCCTATCTGGTGAAAGCCAACCCTAATTACAAAAGAGAAGCAGCAGGAGCGGTCTCTGCCACTTGGTTTTCAGCGGTGGAAATTATGGCCTGTTCTACCAGTGCCTGCCATGAAGGCTTTAAGCTGTCCTCCCTCCTGTGCTGAGCCCGAGGTCTCCTCACTGCAGCTGAGGATGCTGAGAGTAAGCGCTCAGCAAGTCAAAAAAAGGAAAGGTCAGCGATGGGTATTTTTCACCATAAATAGAAAACATTTCCTCTCCAGAGAACCTGTCCCTACAGACGGCAACACCTATCTGTGGACAGCTAGATTTGGATGCTTTACCCTCAAACTGAATTAGTTCCACTCTGTCTGTCACAGCCGTAATTGCCCCTCTCACACCCTGGTACTGTCACTGGCTGGGACAAAGCCTGTAGGATCTGGGTCAAAGCCACTTGCAAGGGAATAGAAAAAACTCCACCAATTTCCACGTGCCTTGGTTTCTGAGCTGAAGGGGTGTTAGAGCAACCATGGTTTCAAGAACACGTCAGCAATGTTGTGTATATAGGTGTCAGAAAAGTCACTGGCACCCTGGCACAGGTGATTCTTTGGGGAATGCCAGTTGTGACAAAGCTATTGATTTAAGAAGCAAAGGGAGCAAATCTCTCAGAAATTACTGGAACTTGCTATTTCCAAGTGAAACACTTCTGCCTCTACCCCAACCTCCCAATCTTTATTTTTCATTCGGAATGTAACTAACGTATGGAATTGTTTTGAAGCAAAGTTATGCATTTGCACCAAATAAAATGGAACATTTTATGAACAAAAGGTTATAAGCAAATACTTATTATCSACTTAGATAAAGTGTTCCCCCTTCAGCCTGATTTGCTTGGGAGAGGGAATTAAATGCTACAGAAGTTTTATGGATGAGATACCTGTGCCCAGCTCAGCTTGATTTATTTCCTATTGTCTTCAGGCTAGTGAGGAGGAAGGCCAAGCATTGTTCCTGTTGTTCTGTATACAAGCTCTATTCTAACAATAGCCCCAAGYCTAAAAACAAGATTCTGATTTGCTCATTAATCTCAGCAAACTGTGTTCTGCTTTGGCCAGGAAAACAAGAGCTATCGCTTTTATGGTGCCAGAGTTCAAGACAAGTAACAACACAAGCACACAAGGTCAATAAAATGCACTTTTTATTCTGTATCAATGAAAATATAGCCACATGTAAATAAAGACGTGTGGARAAAAAAAAATCAACGTTGATCCTCCCTGAAGAAGTACAGTTCATTGTGCTAAAACCCATAATCCTTTGGGTTAGAAACAGTTGTCTGCCAATGCTTTTAAAGTGACCCACATTTTCCTTGTTGTCAAATTTTAGCAAACAGAAAAGTGCAACAAGAAACTTGCTACAGATTAACCRATTTCAATCGACCACACATGGCAATGTCCAAAAGCGACAGGGTAGTCACGTTTAACCAAAGTGTTCCCACGCATTCCTYCTGGGCAGTCACGCCAGTGGTCAAGGGAGCATCACTCTGTATGAACTGATGTGTGATTTTCAGTAGAARGATGGTCCTTCCTTGATGTAATTCATGATCACTTTGCAGATTTYGGATATGGTAGCAGAGGTGCATTCCTTTTATAGTTGTTCAGTTTCAAATGCTTTATTTTTTTTTTTCTCCAGGTTTTTATAAGCTTCCTGCTGTCAAAATACAGTTCTCAATTGCTTTTGTAGAAATAATCCTGAAAGGTAGAGGCATTTAAAATCCCCCCAAATCCTCAGTAYATTAACAACAGCAAAAAAGATAGCTGGGCTGTTCAAAAATATCATCAGTAACATGGATGCCATTTGCATTGGCTAGTGTACAAAGAGCAGCAAGTAGTAACAAAAGAAACATTATCCGAGCAATAACCCTTTCCCCCAATTCCTCCCTTGCAAAAAAGAGTTTTCCCAAAATATTTTTCCTCCCCACAGTCCAGTGTCTGTGAATCACATACATTCAAAAGCTGCAGTTACTCTGTAGATCAGTTTTTCCAATATGAGCTTTTATAACCAGTTGTTTTGCCCAASTTCTCCATGAGGGTTGCACAAACGTGATTATACATACCAGCTGGTGCTTTTTCGGCTAATGGGACACCTTGAAATCTGAAATCAAAACTAAGGACCTCAGGGTAAAAAAGGAGGCTTTAAAGCCCATTATGCTTTGCTTGGGAAGAAAGTCCTGCTAATGTTAGTGGAACGATTCCCACAAACCAGGCATTAGCCTTGCAGGATCGTCCCCGTTRGGTGCCCAGGGGTGCAGAGCGCAAGCGTGGGTCAGTGAGCGCCGGGCTGGCGACACGAGGCTGCCTGCTCCCAGGGAAGGAAAAAAAATGCAAATTGGCCATGCAGCTGCATGTCAGCAGAGAAAAAGAAAGAGAAGGCAGGTTATGCCTAGGACGGGTGCTCAGCACACTGTGYGGGTACCTCGTGAGGGCAGGCTGGGGTGGGTTTTTTTAGATTCAGCCTCTCGCTGTGCAGGCCTGTATAGCAGCTCCTGGCTCAGTTCAGTTTTCAGTTGTCGTTTGGGGTGAGGGGGGAAGCCTAGGAAAAAAAGCTAGAAAAATAGTACAGTGTTTTGACCGTAATGAGGTCCTCCGTGATGATGATTCGTTAGGAAAAC
This sequence comes from Oceanodroma leucorhoa, assembly GCA_030449065.1. Lineage (NCBI taxonomy): Eukaryota > Metazoa > Chordata > Aves > Procellariiformes > Oceanodroma > Oceanodroma leucorhoa. The sequence continues at coordinate 6,817,671 of JASVER010000044.1, read as the reverse complement.
TCTCCCCCTGCCACTAATTGTGAAAGCACTCTGAGCATGCCGTTACGAGGATGCTTCACCAGACACCACTGGGGATCTGGGGGTGCACAGAGACATRTGCAAGATCATGCCCACTCCTCATCCCCCCTTTCCTCCTATATTCCCCAGATTTTTCTTCCTTTAAGAGCCTAGGATGACCAGTTGCCTAAACATGAGTGAGAACTCATAAGCATTTCAAAGGGATGGGGGAGGCAGGGGAGGAAACCTAAAACCCATGCCAAAACTCCCGTGGCTCTCACAGAGCCAGGACTTCACCCTTCGAAGCCTGGTCTGGGGTGGGGGCTACACTTCATGAAGTCCTACGCAAGGTGCTCCTTCCCTGCGTGATGCTCTGCTCCACCCCAGCTGTGGACAGACATGAGGGAACACAAACAGGACTCAAAAGTCGAGCACATCAGCCCATGTCTGAATCAGCAGTGCTTGGATACAGGGATGGCAGGACAGGATTCAGAGTCTCACAGTATCTGCTGCACAAACTCCTGTCTTTGTCATCGTCTCTCTCTGTGGTAGCAATAACAACAACTTTATTTTCAACTGCGCTTCTCCCCAGAGGGAGTTTGCACAGCTTATGTACATATCTGGCTTGTACAAGGATATTCTAGACAGTCATGAATTTTGAGCAGCTACTTCGCATGGAAATTACTGACAGTTCAGACACCGATAATAAGTCATTTGGATTCAAATATGTATTAATTAAAAAGTGTCCTTTTCCTGATCGCTTCAGCTGATTTTTATGGCAATTTACCTTGCTGTCCCAATCTTCAAACATACCCTCTACATTTCTGCCTGCATTCCACATGCAGCATTTTGTAGGGCATGAAGTCTTGGACCCATCTGCATTAGACAAGGGCCTGAAATTAAAATTCTGCTGCCCACAGTTCTCGGTTTTAAGAAAGCTCAGCCCATGCTGAAACTCTCTGTCCTGGCCCCTCTGCGAGAACTGGGTTAGAGTTAGAGAAATTAATGGAAAGATTTCCACTGATCTGAAGAAGAACATTTACACAGGATGCTTGAAGTCTGAAAATATTTACCTTCAAAATGAAGAACACAATTTAGAAGATCTGCTGAGACACTTTACTGAACCACTTGGTCACTGGCTGGTATTTAAGCAGGACATTAACAAATCAGCCCTAACTACAATTCCTATTAGCATATTACTTCTTCTGAACACAAATAGCAAAACAGATCGTTATCTCATTAAATCTGCTGATGCAACATTATTTAATCAATCTTCCCATTTCTACAAGTTGCTAGCCTAATAAACTAGGCAAGAAAAAAAGGAGTCAAGGAAGGAAGTAAAAGTGAAAGAAAAAGAAAGAAAGAAAGAGAGAAAGAGAGAAAGAGAGAAAGAGAGAAAGAAAGAAAGAGAGAGAGAAAGAGAGAAAGAGAGAAAGAAAGAAAGAAAGAGAGAGAGAAAGAGAGAAAGAGAGAAAGAAAGAAAGAAAGAGAGAGAGAAAGAGAGAAAGAATGAAAGAAAGAAAGAAAGAAAAGGAGAGAGAGAAAGACAAAAGCGATAAACAAGCAAACAAGGAAAGGAAACACTGCTTTTCATTGTGGAAAATATTCCGCTTCATATTACATAGCTTTCAAAACACACAGAAATTTTAAGACAAGATACACAGCCACACCTGCATGGAAAGCCCCAGCCAAGTGCTATATGCATAACAACAGTAAATAGGTATGTAAAGTTTATGAAGCATATCATGTCCTAATTAACGTGAGAACAGTTTGCAGTACTAATGGGATTTTGTTACATAAACTGTGCTGATAAGGCATTAGAGCTTTAGACAGTTGCAAGTGTATTTTTACTACTGGGATGTTTTCCAGAAAAAATATGGTGAACCTTTATCTCCACTGCATCCCCGCAAGCTGCAGGTTTATTGTGGTGTCCCACGACCCTTACAGGGCCACAGCTCTCTTAAAGGGCAGTTAATCGACAATCAGTGACAAGCAAGGAAGGGAACAAACCTGTCCTATGAGAAATACTGCAGTACCAGCTTTAGGAGCATCTCTGAATCACTGTGAAACTAGTGGCAGGGGAAATACATTGAGGTTAGTTGTGAAATTTGCCCATGCTAGTAAAATAGTGCTAACTATTACGTTCGGGGAAATATGTTTTGCGTGCAAGTTTCTGGGAAAGCTGATTAGCCAGTTCTGCACTCCCCAGAAACAAGCCTTAGTTCCCCTTGTCTGAGTACGGGGATTTTATTGGGACAGTTGAAAGGTACATTTACAGACTTGCTTTGCACTTTAACGATAATGAGCTTTTTCACTGGTATCAATAAATTCTCCCACTCACATGTTCAGCATTCCTTTGGCATGCATTGCCAGATAAATCCTTTATTGTCTTTCTGGTAGCTTGCCCAATTCCCACAAGGCAGATTTTTAAAACCCAAATCCTGCCTTATTGCTAGCTACTGCCTCTCCCACTCAATAAATCGAATTTACCACTTGATAGAATTATGCAGTTGGTGGCACTCAGCCCTTCCTTTAAGTCAAAAAAAATGTGACTGGGAATCTACAGAGCACCAACGGGCAGCAGGAAGAGTTGGGAGGTGCCATCGCATCCTTGCACCCACAGTCCTTTTCTAAGAGCCACATCGTGGGAGGACCCTGCAGAACAAAAACCCTTCTGTTACTGATTGCAGGAGAAGGACGTTCACACTGACGTACTGATGACCCCCAAAGCGATGAGCTCTGAACATGCAGTGAGTRCAACGGGATTGCTGGTATTCAAAAGCTAGGTTTAAACTACTAGTTTAGGTGACATTTCAGCTCTGTAATTTTTAAGTACCACCTGACTGAGCTTGTTTGTAATGCCAGGACTCCTAATTATATCTAAAATAAAAAAAAAAAAGAGGCTGTTGCCAAACAGCATTTGATGATACAAGTGAAGAAGGCAGTAATTAATCCTGCAGGGACAACAGAGGACTAATTAGAAGCAGAGCAGAAATTTTGTTTTGCTTTAGGGAAAAAAAACCTTCTTCCGTGAGAGCTCGGGTAAGACACCCAATTTACAAACTGAACTGTGACCTCCGACTAATGGTCCTGGCAGCAGCCCTGGGTGCAACTGGATTCCCAATTGATCAGCCAGAAAGCTCAGTGTACCACATCGCTCCTCGTCTGCTTGCAACGAGCTGTGCGTGTCCTCTCCTGCCCCACCAGCTGGAGGAGGTGGACACCAGCACAAAAGGGTTTTTTTTTTCTAGGAAAAGAAAGGGGTGACAGAGAAAAGAGGTGCAACAACTCAGGAAATTCTTCTGAAACCAAGTCCAGGACAGAAAAGCGCCTGCGTGTCCTGGCATACCAGACATGGAAATGTTGAGCAGAGCCCTAGGGTCTGCCTGAGCAAATGAAGAGGACTTTTACTAGCACTACATGGCACCAGTTCAAAGTGCCGACGGTGGTGATGTTCACCTAAGGCATAACCAGTGGAGGAAACCAGAGGAAATGGTCACACATGGCAGATGCTGGACTGAGTGTGAAGCTGGTGTCTTGCTTGAGTTCCCCTTCTCAAACTGGCTCATTAAAAAATGCAAACGCTCCAATCCCTGCTACTCTATGGGACACTGTACTGTTCAAGATTTTCCAAAGATCCATAAATAAAATAAAAATTAAGGTTTGTTTAATAAAAAAATGCATTGAGATGGCATAAGGTTTGCCCTGTTATTCCTGATCTATTTGGAGACTTGCTGCTAAGCCACAGATCGGAAAGGATTTTTTGAGTAATCCTGTGAGGGATACGGAGGAGGTTACAGAGTCTGGAAAAATAGCTTTTCAGGTACATCTAATAGGGTGAGGAGTAAACCTTGGAATGTGCCTAGAAAAGCAGGGAATAAGCCTGGGAATGGGGCTAGGACAGATTCTAGGGGCATGCACGGGCCCCATGGTCRTACCCAGACGCACACCAGACAAGCCCAGGCCATTTCAGCAATGGTGTCCCCACACCGACAGCAAGAGGAGCAGGCTGAATCCAGAGGGGTGAGAATCACCCACCCAGCCAGCCACTAATGAGAAACCTACTTGCCACTGCCCTTCACGCCTGTCCTATAGCCTTGGATGCACGTCTGCCAGTGCCACACTGAAAGCCAGCTCAAATGCTATTGCTTTTTGGATGGCATTTTCCGATATTATAATCACCTTTCACTGGGCTGGGGAAGAGGTTGGAAGAGGGAGTGGGTGTTGCTGACGCATCCATATTAGCCCGCTGGTCCCAGAAACTGCATGGTCACCGAGACATGTTTCTCAGAGTTTGATACCAAGTGTTAGCTGATGACCAGTGAAGGACTTATTTATATGCCGTAGTTTTAGAATATGCCAAATTTCTCTGGTGTCTGCTTGATGACTATCAGCTCTTAGAAATATTCGTTATCTTGAAAACTGGCACCACATTCCTCAGTATGGTATTTAAATTGAAAACCAGAAAATAATGGAACATAACTAAGAACCTTCAAATTTCACCTCCTCTCTATCTGTGCTATTAAAATCTACAGAATCRCCAAATGATAAAACAACATAGCTTGGAAGGGACCTTTTGGAAATCATTTGGTCCAACCCCCTGCTCAAAGCAGGGCCAACTTCAAATATAGAGCATACATTGATGCTTCACAGTTTGAATATTATATGCCCCCTTCTGACAGGTCTTTGGCAAGCTGTAAGAGGTTTGGCTCTCCTGAAGCCCACATTTTCCCCTAAGGGCATCTATATTTGAGTATCCTCTTAATGGCCCTTCCCCGTCCCACAGCTGTCACCCCAGAAAGGGCTGCCAACCTCATCCTTAAATACCACCTGAAGGAAAGACGAGTCCRCCACCTTCCAAATAAATAAATTATGAAGACACAAACAGCAACGATGCAGAGACTAGTAAGTATTGACTTCAGGGGAATATTGTCACCATTTTTGGACACCATTCTGTATATCCTTTCTTCTCCCTCCCCCCTCTCTCCTCCCATTGCACAGTGCAAAGCCAGGGCTCTGCTGTGGTCTGGGCAATCGCCTGACTGTCGGTCACTTTCTGTCTACCTTGGAAGCTCTTCACTACAATTGTTCCCTTTGTTGGACATTTCCAAGCCTTGGCCTCTTCCCACTGCATGACACAGCTCAGCAATAAGACTCCAAACATCCTCAATACCCCAGAGCAGCCGAAGATCCCACGCAGGTGGCAGCCTTTCATTGTCCAAAAAGTGACCGGTGATTCCCCTGTGCCTTGGCGTTGTGCATCGGGATGAAGAGCATCTCAGCTGCTATATACCTGTGAAAATGGGGGTCCCTGGACTATCCTGCCAYGGCACTGGGGTAAAAAGTTAAAAACCTAATCACCACAGGCCAAGAACTGTGAATCTGAGTGAGTTTATGGAGCTCTCATTAGCAGTTTAGGAGCTGAACACGTTGTTTCTGGCTGCAAGCTGAGACATTTCAATGTTCCCTGTACTGTTAGTCACCTGTATACAGGTGCTTCTGTGCTGGAAAGATGGTAAGTGGTCCCTTTTAGAGGTACCTTTTTATACAAACAAAATCAGGCTGAGAGCTTGAGTTATGGGTTGGATTCACTTCATTTACCCTCTAGCAGTCTACAAATCAAGTGTCTAATATCTAAAGTCGTTACTCTACAGTAAATGATGAGAGACTGGCACCTCCGGAGCACAATTTATCCCACCTGTCTGAAAGACCTGTCTTAAATGGGCCAGATCTGAGTCCCCATTCCAAATGGGTAGGTATACATACATAAGGTGTGTCTATATGTCCTTTGCAGGCAGGCAGAAACATAYTATGCCATTGCTTGGTCTGAACTGAATCTGCGCTGAACCAGATAACACACAGCCATGTCACTGGGGCGGGGGGGGAGGGGGGCAGGCTAAGCGGAACCTAATACAAAATCCTTTTTATAGGGCTTTTAATTAAGGCTAATTGATGTATTCGTGGCAGACCGCCAGATATAGAGTTGGTGCACACCAATAGTCTCAGACTGTGGGCCAAGCAAGCTTACATCTCCAAGCAGAAAATAATGAAGAAATGCACTTATCTGCTTTATAGACAATGGACGAAAAGGTTTGTGAGAATATTACCCCAGATGTCTGGTTCCACCTGCCTTGCATCAGGAGGCTGATTAACACATAATAAATTAATATAATTTATTTATCATGGCCTGGTCAAGCCCTTTTTGAATGCTTCTATCATTTGAGTATTCAAAATCAATATATGCCGCCTTGTCCCACTGTGCAATACAAGGTCAATTTTCTGGATGACTAAATGCACCCTCAGTAGGGATGATTTTATTTTGTTTGTCATTTGTTAGGTATCACAAAGCTGACCTTTGCACAATATTCTTTATGTCAGTAAGAAAATTTGCTGCTTTTCTGCCAGAAATAATGTGGACTTCTTGTCTGTTTTAGCTCCATTCAGCACTTTGCTTTAAGAATGCATTTAATTTTGAAATGGACCACAACATATTAAAACCAACAAAAAATGTAGAGATCATGTTATCCGTTTGTACCAAAAAAATAAGGAGAAAGTTATAAAAACTATTCCCAGATGTGGAAATCTAGCTGGATCAAACTTTTCCTCCCTGTAGGCTCCATGGGAAAGCACTGCTCTGATGGCACAGACATAGGTGAAGGACTGGGGCCATCCAGGAAAAATGACAGTGTCAACTCTTCTATTTCCTACCTTAAATTCCCTGAAGGAAATCAGTGCAGATCCGGAAGTGCCAAGAAAAATGCAAACTACTGCTGTTTAGTGCTCACAGCTCTCGCTGCAGCTCAGGACAAGAAAGTCCCAGAGCCCAGGCTGCCACAGAGAGATGCCTTTMTCCAAAGGAATCCCACTTCTCAAACCCTCTCTAACAAGTACGTTAGCAGCAAGACTATAAAGCAATACAGATCCTATAGAACTGAAGATATATGTTAACACAGGAGCTTCTGGTACAAAAAAAGAACTGAAAAAACCTTTACATTCAGCCTATTAAAAACAACGATAACAAAACCTGTTAAAATTATCTTCTGAAAGAAAATGGTATTTGAACACTTTTTTTAAAAAATGGGTATCACTTTGAYGCCACCTCACTTTTAGGGAAAAAATATTTATTTTAACAAACAATCTGTCCAATTCTGACATCCAAAAAGATAGGTTTGTGTTTTCTAAATGCTCAAAATCCAGGTAAAAAAGTGTCAATTCATTATAATATATCCTTCTAYCAAATTTCATTTTAAACCTTCGACTTTTTATTTTCCCTTCCAGTTCAGGATGTCTTTTTCCCCAAAAAGCCTCCAAGCTATTTCATGAGCACAACATCTGTTTTCTGACCCATGCAAACGATGATGTCTGTGTAACAGTCTCAGTTACTTCCAGAGCGACTGCTCACGGCTTGCAAATAGTACAACATTTCTGCAGCCGCTAGTTCTCTTAAAATTTTCTGGGATCCAAAATACACTTTAAGGTCCAATATGATCACCAGATTCAACCTTCAGTTCACACCCGTGTAACAGGGTTGCTTTCCACGTGGTGGTACATGAAGACGGAATTTGAACCTAGCAATGAGCCCAAACTTCGGTGCCAGCAGCATCGAGTCCCTATAGTTGTGCTACTTCTCCAGAACAGGGAAAAGGAAAACGGGCAAAGCTTAAGTCTGTCACTTCCAGAGTCAGCTCTGCTCTAACCCCTGTCCCCTGGCAAAGACAGAAAGATGGAAAAAAAGGATTTACAAATACAAATTCAGAAGAACTGAATCTTCACTACAACAATTAATTTTTTTCAGTTATTATCCTGAAGTGCTGTTCTATCATCTCGTATATGTACTATTACACAAAAGTGCTACTAAAGGTACTCTAGTTCATTTGCTTTGGAAAGTTTACTTTTCTGTATACATTTTATTTCTATTCCAAAGTCCGGAAAGATAAAATCCACTTGTGTGCAGGTAAAATGCTTTGAACACACAAAGCACAAGGTAAGTGCCAAGAATGCCATTACCAGCATGTGGCAGGAGCATCTGTACAGGTATACAGCTCTTCTTAAAGGAAAGGAAAGGAAAGCATGCAGCCGAGAGCTCCCTCCAAGCAGCGAGTAGCTGCTTGAGCACTGGCTTAGGTGGAAGAGACACGTTTGTGTCCTTATTGCACTTAATGACTATAGGTGGTTGCTTTCAGTCAAACCTGAACTACAAGACTATCATTAATGCTTCTTTAACAGAAAAGGAATACCCCGCCAGCAGCACGCTCGATCGCATCATGCACACCAYGGGGGGATGGGAAAGCTGAACCAGTGCCCCGGTAACAACTCCATGAAACAACGTGTAATGCTCCGATCATGAAATTCTGGAGGCAAAGTGCTTCAGAGTTGTACAAGCCAAGTTTTCAGAGCAACAGCCACCAGAGTCAATCCTRAGGCAAACTGGGCCTCCGGCTGCACCAGAGCCTGGGACAGCCCATCTGCAGGCTGCATTTATCACGTTTGCAAGACACCCGTCGCGCTACTGTCTCGTACAAGGTACAAGCCGTTTCCACTGAACTTGCAATGGACAATATTGGAATATCAGAGTCAAAGCAGCACTAGAAGTGGACCTGGAAACACTGTATTTGTTTCATGAACTTGGTATTTTACACTATTTATAGCTTTTAGCCACTACACATTTTAACCAGCCAAGTTGCACTTGAACTGTAATAGACATTCCGGGCGCAAACAATTTTCAAGGTCAGATTAATCCTGTTACATGTTCTCTCATTGTAAAGTGGCACAAAGTTACACCTGACTTGCAAGATAAACCTAAATAGAGATCCCTTTGCATGCCATGCAGTTCTATCTAGAATTACTATCAGTTACAGAGAAAGAAAAGAAGTCCTTCACAAAGGCAGAGGAATGCCATTAAGGCTAAAGCTTTCTAACAAAGTCACCCCCACTACCCTGCTGGCTCTTTTGCAGTAGCACATCGTGGCAGATCCATGCATTCAAGGAACTTTTTACCAAAATCTGGCCCCCAGACAGCCTGCGTGACTCAGCTATTCRCTGGGCAGCTCTGGGCAGTTGCTGTGTGTCTGTCTTAACCAGCAATCCAAGTCAGGCAAGAACATTCAAATCTTCAAAGCTTGGCACTTAAATTGTACYCACAAGGTGTGCACATACCTCAGCAGCCTGCAGCAACCCTGTCACTCCCTAACCCTATACACCCCCCCACCCCACCCCCCCCTCCCGATTCTTTCAGAGTCCCAGGGTAGGATTTAGAGCAGGACCTTGAAGGTCCTGCTGTTTTGCAAGTGCAGTTTGTCCTTGCAGACCAAAGCATGGTTGCAGARTTACAGATTTGCACTTGTGTCAGAACAGCAGCTGCAAAATACAGCTGAAAGTTCTGACAGCGGCAACTGCGGCTGTGGAAAACTATAATGAGCAGGCAGCCTAACCATCAGGCTTTGGGAAGAATTGTCCCTTTTGGTGGCTTTTTATTCYTTCTTTTTTTTTGTCTATAATTTCCTAAAGAAAGGAACTGGACAAGGGGCAGAAACAGGCCAGAAAGGAAAAGCAAATGAGAAAGACCATCATCTCCCAAAAAGCCTCCATGAATTGACACAACAGAAGCAACAACTTCTTTGTATTTCTTACGAAGTTTGGGGGGTTTATGGGTTTGGATTTCATGGGAGAAGATATGTTCACCCTAAGATGAAGGGTCCTAATTGCCACTACTGCAAACAATTTTTTTTTTTTTTAATTTTTTTTTTTTTTTTAGTTTTCAGGAAGCAGTTTAGTTTAGTTTGGTTTCCTGATACTAAGTAATAGATCTGGTATTGGTGTCTGGTAAGGATGCCCACTAATTATAAACACGTCTTGTATTTACCTGATTGATAGTGATGCCTTGTGGTACATATATGTTTTACTCCAGGCACTTTTGAAAACATGGGATCTTGATGCAAGAGGCCATTTAAGTATGGACGGGAAATCCTTCTCTGAAGGAGCCATTGCACTCTGCCAGGCTGGCCTCAAGCTGTACCGRTTAACAGCTCTGAAGCTGCGATGGCCATTTCTGCTGTGCATCACGTGTATCTGGATTCAAAACCAGTGCAAACTGAGAGGCAAAAAACCCCACCACACTCAGCTGCAGACCCAGGCAGAGTCCAAAACCTCAGCTCCAAAYAGGAGAACGAACAGGATCCAGTGCAAGAGCCAGCCCTGCCAAGCCAGCAGCGCTGCGTGGAGGGCRATATTCCATCCGAGGAGGTGGAGATGGGGTCTGAGCATGGTTCAAGACTGGGAGATGCTGACGGGAGCCAGCTAAGAGGAGGGTCAGAGCATCTGACACAGACCTAAGGGACTTAGTAYGCGTGACAACTGGCTGTGTGGGCACTGCAAGCCTGCTCTTCAAGCGTGCCCCCCCATCCACTGAAACCTTCCACAAGTCCAAGGCAAGAGCAGCGGGCAGCACCCTAGGGAGGACTTCATCTCCCCAACACACCCACCACTCTCCCACCCAAACGTTATCATCCAGATGCCTTGGACTAAAGGGAACTTCATCCTGACTGGTTATTTTCTCTCCTTCTCAAAGGCAGTTGCAGACTGATAAATGTCCTCAGAAAAGAGTGGAGAGGGATTAMCTGCAGCCTTTTAACTTCAGACTTTCAAACCTGCTCACATGGCTGTCGAAGAGCTGAACTACGATTGTTCTCTCCCTTGCTCAGACCCCGTGCAAAGTCTTTCTGCCAGGGGCAATGAGGGGGACAGCGGGAGAGCAACCTCAACCCTGCAAAAACGGGACATCCTACTGAAGATACTGACAGAACCGGACACCATCAATGAGTGCTACAAAGAGAATCTACATAATGTTACTCTAACAGTTCAGTAAAAATGGCATCAGTAAAAGGAGTCTTTCAAGAAAGAAGTTACCCCCAAACACACAGGGATTGCCGCTGAGAGGGTTTCCGTTAGTTKCATTTTGTTACATAAATCACCATTATTATTTCTTACTTACGATGTTAAAAGAGCAGGAGGATACTTGAAACAAAAGGCTGTGCATGCACAATACCCACACAAATAAATTCCAGTGATCCACCCCAGCACCAGACACGGTGCCCTTCCCTGGCCACTGAGCTTGAGCCCTCCCTTTARGAGGAGCAGGGGAATTCATCACCAAATATACAGTATATTGTAATGGAAACAATACTAATTGGAGTCTGAATGTTTCCTCCACGTGGTCACGTTAATCTACTGTTTAACTCGGCAGAAAAGTCAGTGAGGAAATAAAAGCTCAATTCACCCAGCCTGAGATCAAAAACTGTCATGGCAATATTGGCAGGTTAGACCCTGATTCTTTAAATAGTACATTGCCTTTGTTAAACAAAAGTCATTCTTTTATTACATAATAGAGATTATAAATAAATGTAAAGTGTGCATGCAGTCAACTGCATATTATACAAGCAATATCTATGTTAATAATTGTTTTCTTTGGCAGGCCAGAATCCAGCTGGACATGCAATATTTACATATCAAAATCCTTGGTGTGTTCAAGTCATATTGGATGCAAGTGAAAATATATATGTATATATATTTACYGTATACACACACACATATATATGTATAAAGGTATATATAYACCTCTGCATATATACTGTATACATATATACACATAGGTATATGCTAAAAGTGGATTTCATCTTTTTCTGATTCAGGTGATGCAGGCCTTGAAACACTAAAAATATCCTGACAGGGTATCTGGGGGGGCCGCTGGGGTGATAAATGAGACTTGGGAGAAGAGATCTGGGGTACGTTCTTTTCGGACAATATTTTTAAAATTTCTGCCACTTGCTTCTCAAGGGCAGCCATCCTACTGCTTAGCAGYTGGATATCTTCTTTGAGTTCGTACTTGACTTCCTGCAGCGTGGTTTGTAAGGCCTGCTCAGGAATAGGGTAGAAAGGATGCCTAGCATCAGCCTGAATGGGGCTGTGCTCCAGGGGGCTGCGAGTCTCACCAGCTTTATCCAAGCGAAGGTCACTTTTTGTTATTCCACTGTCACAAGAGTCTGTTTTCCTCAGTGGGTTTTTATTTACACCGTTCTCCGAGTCATTGCACTTGGGGTCRTCGGACAGCAACCCCATGGATTCAGCCTTCGTGACGTTGTTCCAGTCCTCCTTCTTCTCCTCGTGGGTCCCCATCGTGTTCTTCAGTCGAAGCCACCCTTTCCCGTTCCCGTTTTTCATCCGCATGGGACTGTTTACTTTCAGACATTTTTGGTCTCCRTTTCCATTTGGCTTGAGCTCCATCGCATCCCTGTTGTTCTGTTTCACGGCCTCACTGGTTTTCATATAAGCCAGGGACGTCTGGATGGGGGTGATCTGAGACACGGTGACCACGCTGGTGCCTGTGATGGAGGACCCGTTCTGCACGCTCCGGCTTTCCACCTGAAGCTGGTTCCTTTCCGGGTCGATGTGGGTTGAGCCTTGATTRCGCATCTCCTTTTGCTGTTTGAATTTCTGGAAGAGTTTCCGCACGGGGTGATCCACAGGGATGCTCAGTGTCACCTCATTCTTCTGGCGCAGGCGCTCCTCTTCTTCCTTCTTGACATCACTGATCTTCCGGAAGATGATCTATRGGGGACAAACCCACAACAGAGTCAGCACCCACAGGACATCGCATACGGCAAACATTACTGGGAGATGGGGGAACAGTATTGAGAGAACAGCCATTTCTCCTCCCTTTCCATCTAAATTTCTTGTAGTGAATTCAAATGGCGCTGATCAAGACATAGGAACCTCAGTTATATGCCACTGCATAGATACATATATATACACACACACTTTCCTAAAAGTGTACATTAAAAGTGAGTTTCAGCTTTCTGTTTGATGCAGAAGATAGAGCCTTGAAGAACTAAAAAAATCCCAACACCAAGAGAAGGAAAGAAACGGAATAAAGAGAAGAAAGAAAGTGAGCAAGAACCCAAATACCGTGATACCTACCTACCCATTACTCACACTCATACCTGCTCCGTCACTATCTTTAGTGCAGATCAAAAGGAAACAGTAATTCAGTGGAGACTACAAAACTGTAAATTTAACTCAATGTACACACGCTTCCAGAGACTGGAAAATCCAAATGTGCTCAATACTTTTTAGCTCTGCTTACTGCTAGTTTTGTAACAGTGGCTGGAGGGTGCAATTAGGTTCCCCATGTGCCRCGTTGTTTGGCTTCCCACAGCAACACAGCAACGTTTCCTGGAGAGTTTGTATGTCTAATATGTGTGGGTGTACTGGGAGCACCATGGAGAAGCACCGTAACAGAGGTGTGTGATTACAACACCCAGCAATATCCACCGTTCCGAGATGCCACGCCATCTAATGCTGCAGTTATTTCACCCTGCAGCATCTCTCAGGCCTCTACAGAAAAAGGAATCTGAGTCTCAAGCTGTGGAAGGATCCATAGAGTAAAAGTCTTTCTGTTGATTTTATGCATGTTACTCATATGAAATCTATTTTTTTTTTTAAGGTTCATCCAGTTTTCTTGAGTGTGGGACTGAAGCAGGATAGGGAAACTCTGGTTCTCTGGATGACAATACTAAAGTGAAAAGCAGCACGTGGTTAAATGCAAATATGGACTGTGTAGGAATAGTGTTGGTAAGAAAAGTAAAACAACGCCCCTGCAATACACAAACAAAAYTCTGTGACAGTCAGATGTAGGTTTTGAAGTATCTGTTTGAGTATCCATATTTCAGTATCTATTTACTTTTTATAAAAAAGCTTCTCACACCTGTACRTATTCGCAAAGAAATAGTTGCTTTCAAGTCTCACATCTTCAGAAGTCGGCAGAGGAGTGCCATGATGGCTACAGCTCCTTCCCAGCATGAATCTGGGATGAGCTGGACTTCAAAGCTTCGTTAGAGAGCTTTCAAACGCAGTAAATRTATCCTTGTGTGCTGCTGATAGATGCAGCTGCTTATAATAATTTGGAAAGTTAACATGTTTATTAGAAGCCCAGTTTAAAAAAAAATAACAGAGAAACATGGAAGATACTTTCATCTGACTCTYCTGACCTAGATGCAGCAACACATACACTCATTTGGAAGCTCCCCTTCATTAGCATCTACCCTCACGGAGCAACTCTCTCTCTCTCCGACAAGCCACTGGGGACAGCAAATAAATGCAAGAGAAGTTGCCCTTGATTCAAAATTAAGTAATTACATTTAATTGAAGCCACACTCTCTAAATGAAGACTTGGAAGGTGGGTTGTGTTGTTTTGTTTGTCTTTCTTTCCCTGGAGGGCAGCGTGGCACCTCTGGCAGATGATGCAATGCTGAAAGCAACCAGCTGCAAGGATGTGTCCCCAAGATGTGTCTCGGAGAAGAYGGCCGGTTCCCCCGCTGGTCTCCCTGTCTGGCTGTGCTGCTCTGCCCTGGGCTGTGCCGGGCCAGAGTGGCTGGGTCCCTGAAAACACCTGGGTTGGGAAAAACGTCCTCTACCCAACGTTTCCCTGCTCTGTGGCCATKACCCTATGTCACAGCTTGAGCACCCTCCTCTCCCCCAGCCAGCCTGTGCCTGGCCGGTGGTGGCCGGAGGCAGCCGGGGCTGCTGCAAGGCAGGAGCTGCCTGCAGCGCGCCCGTGYCCAGTGCAGCACTAAACATGCCGTCAGGAGAGGCACGAGGTAACTTTGGTGACTTCTGTCCTGCCAGCTGTTTATAAAAACCAGGGCGACAACAACAAAGACCACAGCAGCAGTTTTTGATTCCTCTCCAAACACTTGCCCTTCACTGAAAACTACCCTCATCTCCCTTTTTTTCCCCAGTCTACTCTTGTTCCTTCATTTCTCCCTTTTCTCCTCTCAGTTCAAAACTTCTCCAGCCAGAGGTTATCTCCCTGCACAGAATATAATTACCCATGACTGCTGCCGCTGCCTTCTGCAGAAGAAAAGCCAAGACTTCACTAATTTGACATTGCCTGTACCTCATGCTCCTGAAGCGGGCCCTTCTGAAAGCCAGGAATTTGTTTTTCTCTGCCRGAGGCTTCGCCCAAGAACCACTTGGCCAGATGTCACTTGGATGAGCCGAGCCCACTGGCACAGGGGTCTGAGCCCAAGCGCTGCTGTGCCTCAGCATGGGGCCAGCGCTTTGGGGGAAGCTGAATGTGTCCCTGCTGCRGGGATGGGCAGCCGAGGTGACGAATGCCATCAGATTTGCAATGCAAATCTACTCCAGCCAAGTGAGACCAAGGATCCCGTAATCTCTCATAGCCGTGGGCTTTCTCCCCAATTTATGCACATGCAGTGGAGAAGACACACTCCCAAAGCCCTGCTGTCACCTACCCAGGAGGAGATTTTTCTTCAGYCTCTTGCAGGACACAAGCAGGAGCCTGGCAGAGCTCTTCAATAAATCCTTTCCTCTTTCTCTGCTTGGGACAGAAAGTGCTATACCCTGGAACGATGATGGGCAGCTCCTTTGAAGAAGTAAGCCTGCTGCACTCTGAATATAGTGCGGAAAATGCCCAGGGACTCGGAAATCCAGGGGTTAGCTGGGAGTCAAGAATTCAGGACTGATCTACCTTGGTGGAGCCGTATTTCCGAGGAAGCAAAGGTGAGCTGATGCACAGCCCTGCGCCCACCCTCCCCTCGGCTTTCTCACGAAACCTGGATGTGTTCACAGGTGTTTGCTATTTTCTTTTTCACTCTGAAATGCATAACCAATCGGACCCTCATCTCCCAGATGACACTGTGAGATTATGGCACTTTGGRGACCGGGGTCTTGGTCCTCCTTCACCCACCACGAGGAAACCACTTCACCCCTGCGTCACCCCATGGAGACTGTGCCCTCTTCAGGACATCCACGCTCAACCATGGGAGCACTACACCCAGACAGCAGGGATCTAGTCTTAGTCAGGACTACTCAATATCGTTAGAATATGTACAAGTAAAAGAAAAGAAAGATCCTCTTATACAGACAAAGAACTGGGGAAAAAAATGAGATGTGAATTCTAGGAGTAATAGCTGTTTTGCATTACCAAATTTTTCCATATTAGGAATGTTTTCATGTGGTTGGATTTAATCCACTTCCACAGTGGTTCAACCTAAGCCAGATCAGGATTAAATGTGTTTACATGCAGACCTAATTCTATTAAAGTCTAATAACTATTACTGGCTATTTTTCTCTATAAATAAGAACAGAAAAACACCTCATGCAATCTGACATTCCTCAGCAAATTGGGAGAGGCTTATTTTGCAATCCTAAATTGGATGAGCTATTTCAGTTGTCCCTGACCCTTTTCAGAGAGGTTACACATAGGCCTGTCCAAACGTATGTCCCAGGAATAGACACAAACCCCAAAGGAGTTAATCATCAGAAGAAACTGAATTAACTGTGTATATAGCACATCTCAAGGAGTAAAGAGCCATACCCCTGTCTCACGGCAAGTGCTAAATTCATTTATGTGATGGAGATTCAGTGTAGGACTTCATTTCCTTTATGGATGGGATTGTGAAAGACTGCCCCGTGCGACACTAATCTTGCCTCAYGAGACCAGGTTCCTGTTTTTCTTGCTTTTAATGTATTCATTTTGGGAAGGGGGGTGGGGAATGGAGGTGACATTAATTATCGAGCTGGCAAAGGTTAAGTAGAAGTCAACTGATGGCCAGCCCTGGGAACTGAAATATTTGGGTTAACTACGAGGCAGGCACAGAGGAGACAACAGCAACTTAAGATTCTCCATTTGATCTTAACCCCAACCTCCTTCCCCTCCCCTCGGTACCGAGAGGTAACTCGCCGTGACTGCGAACTCAGCCATCACCACTTCCAAAGAGGGACCTTACCAAAGGTACTGGCAACGGGTACATTACTGCTGGAGYAGCTCCTGTGAGGTGCCAGCTTGTATAACCGAACCCAAAGCCAAGTGCAGATGAGGGCAGCAGCAATGAGAGCTCAGGGAGCCAGCTCAAGGCCAAGACACACACAAGTTCTTCCATCTACTGCTGAACTAATCAGTAAAGCTGTGTCCTGTCCAGATGCTTTGAAATGCATCCCTTGTCTGCTCTCTTTTTTTGTACCAGTACTGCAAAAATCATCCCTCCATGACCTTGCTCCATTCACAAAGACCCCTTAATAAGTGACTCCAAGGAAGGTACGTGAACGGATTAAAGAACTCGTAAATGTCTTGAAGAATTACAGTAAGTTCATAAAAGTGGCAAATATTTGACCAGAGATCATCCTGCCCTGTTCCTAGAACATCCCATGCTGTTGTTAGTGGCCTCTCACCACGGAAGTTCACAGAAACATATAACGGTATAGCAAAAGGGCACACAGTTGTCATGGCGATGAATACAGCGGGTGCGCACTGTAAGTGAGAGAGAGGGAAAGCCACACAAGGCCATCAACATAAAGATTTTCACAGCGACTAATAAACTCTGGGTGCCCAAGCTGAGGCATCCTACAGATGTGGCTGATGGGCAAGGGATCCTGGAGTCCTGCAGCAAGGGGAGACCCTGTCCTAGAAGAAYTGGTTTGACTCAGCTCACCAGGTGTTTATGCAGTGCCAAAAACTGGAACAGAAAGCAAACGGAACATTTCAGTCCCCACAGCTACATACAGCCATGTAGAGCAGAAGGAGGAGCCCTGCCATGTGGCTGGATTGGGGCTGCAATCAGTAACCGACAGGTCACACTCATTAACGCATAGGCTAGGCTGATGTGCGTGTTGGTCACCTCTCAAAAATTCGTTCCAGAGGTAACTATCTTGTCTATGTTAATGTCTTGCAGAAGCCCCATCTCCCTCGCATCTGGTTACAAACAATATCTAATGTATTTGTCCAGATCCCTATATTTTTGTTCCCATTTAATACAGGAACATCCTAGAAAGCATCTTAATTCAGTACTGTGGCCCTGAAGACAACTACTCATTGTTCCCCTCCCCAGCAGCACTGAAAATTAGATCAGTGAAATGATCCAGGTTAATAAATTTGAAGAAATGAATAGGTCTCTTTTTAACCTGGACCATGCCAGTGACTCATGTGACAGCACAGACCCMCAGTTGTACTGGAAAACACTGCGGATGGGGCGAGTGGGATGAGCGGATGGAGCAAGTGGGAACTTTCCAAGCTGGCTGCGGYGATGGAGGCAGCGTGTTAGGGAAACGCACCGGCCTTTGGTCCACACTGAAGAGCTGGCGGCTCCCAGCTCGCTTGCGGCTGGCTGAGATCCGCAGGGCAGCTCCTTCACCAGCTTTCAGATCCCACCAGAGGGATTTGATCTGGTCCATGTCCTTTGGGGGTGTCTAATTCCCACAAAAAAAGTCAGTGTCCTCACAAGGTGTGTTGGTCTTGGCACCCTTTTATATAGGTCCTTTTTTGGAAATAGGAGAGCTGTCTTCCATTGCTTCCTCAGCCTGAAATGATTCAAGGCGAGTCCTTCACTAAAGCTTAGCTGAAGGTGGTAAATGGATTTTAAAGTTTCTGATGATATAACCAATATCAGACAAATACTGCAATCACATATATCTCATTTTCTTCAGCAACAATGCTAAAACAACCCCAACAAATACAACTGAATATAATAAGGAAAGCTTAATTCATGCCTAGGCTGCATAACATAAACCAAACTTTTGTAAAGACGTTTGCAAAAAATACTATTCATTTTCACATCTCGGAGTGCATTGTAGAAAAGTAACTCCCATTTTTCTCACGYTAATGAGGGAGGCGAATTTGTGTCAGATCCAGGATTTAGACACAGAATACCTCAACCGATGCGGTGCTCAGAGGAGCGTGCTGTTTTCCTGCTTCTAAAAACAAACTACAAAATACACCCAATTTCCAGAGCACAGACACTCGGAACAGGGTTCACCTACGAAGCCTGTGTCTGCATCTGAACTCACCCTCCAGGAGCCCTGCACAGCCTCCACACAGGGAGAGAAAAAGGCACTTGGAAGGTGTGAGTCATTTCACCTGCAGCTAGATGTTAAAACAGGTCAGACAAGCTGTACCCTGAAATGCCTGTTTGTCTCCTGTGTCTATACAGGGAGCTTGGATGCAGACATCCCCCACGTGATGGTGGGTAAGAAGTATCCAAGCCCCTGCCTCTAGCAGTGCAAATGTCAGAGTTTGGTGCAGATCGTGTTAAAAGCCTTCCTGTAAAGCTTTTCTCTGTGTATGTGTTTGTGTGTACTATACCCTTCATCTGATGCTATTTTTATTCCCCCCCCAGCACGCTGGGGTATTGCCAGTTCCTGGCTGGGATGCATTCCCCACCCAGCCTCAGAGACCAGCCAGTCCTTCCAGATAAACACTATTATTTTAAAAGCTGCAGAGGGAGGACGAGCGACGACTGCACAGAAGACGATGCCAGACTGGCGGGTCCAAGTGAGAGCTTGTGAAAAAACAGACATTTTGCCTGCACAGAGCAATCAGATGAACCACGAACAGGGAAGGCAAAGCCCCCCTGTTCTTACCATGCTCCCTGGGAAAACCCTCCAGCGGTTGGTGGGGAACTGGGCTGGTCTCCCCGCAGCTCCCAGGAAATTGGAGCCCACCTGGGATGGCTGTGGCTGCTCCTGTACAACCACCTTTTTGCATTGCAAATCTCATCCCACTCCCAGATGTTGCAGGACAGATCCTGCTCAGATCTCTCCCACCGCTGGCACCATGCGCTGCTAAGGACTGTCATCACYGGCAAACCCTTCCCAGGCCATTGCTTTGATGTGCTCAGGTGAGTCTAGGATGCTTCATCCCTCAGTCCTTGAGGACTAGTCCCCTCTAGGAGCCTTCAGTTGTCAAAACAGGGCATATCTGGGACCCTCTTTTTTGATATTCTGAAAACTAGGTCAGTCAAGCCCAATTTCTCACRTGTAACCTTTGGTAAACAGGCTTTCTCCAAAACCAAAGTGTTTTTTTAAATCTAGGCAGGTCACAGAGAACATGATTCACTATTAATACTTGATGTTAAAATGTTTTTAAATCTTATTTTTTCAGATATTAATTTTTTWAAAAAAATAACTTCTAAGATGTTAACAAATCTTCCTTTTTAYTTACATGAATTGAAATGTGCTTAAATTTAAGAAGTTAAACTATTGAAAGAATGGACAGAAATGAATAAATAGGAAATTACCTCACGCAAGCCATTCTGTTTGCAATTCGGCAGAAATTGGAGCCCTGGAGCCTGGGCTAGCAGAGCTGTGAAATGCAGTTCAGTCTGACAGAAGAGCCACGGGCCATCTCCATTTGTCCTTCATCTGGAAGTCCAGCCTGTGAGCCTCACAGCGAGCCAGAGAAACCTGAGCAGTCGGTGTTAATGCAAACCTTCCCTTGGGCCCGATGCAAGAAGCTGCCGCCATGCACTGTGGATGGACTCGGTGTGTCTGGRCTGGTTCCCTGCCTTGAAAACTTGTTTCATTGCAGGTTTACTGCCCTTCCAAAACARAGAGGGCGATGGCAGCATCGCCCACAAGATGCAATTCCAGCTCTTAACCCCAAGGGAGAGTTTGGAGTAATGCCTCAGCCCAGGTCAGGGCATGGCAAGGAGGTAGGAGCAGACAGCTAGGATGGGAAGACCAAGCCAGCAAGACCAGCAAACACCAGCAAAGGGCCAGCGAGGAGCACTGGCTCTGACCCAGCTTCCATTAACAGCTTTTTGGTATGGCTCTTGCATGAGAGCGGCCTCCGACCACGGTGTCCTGCACTAGCAGGAGTCTCTGCAATCAAGAAGCATGGTCAGAAACCCTCTACCAAATATGACAGCGACCAGAAACCTGGCAGAAATGGAAGGGAGCTGAAGCCACAAAAAGCGAGAGCCAACAGAGACTGAAGCCGGGGTGCCTATTTCCAAATGCAAACTGCATTTAGGCTGCTTCACCTAATTTACTCCTGTAAATCTCCATGTCCCCTTAGCTCACTTTATTAATCTGCACTGTGAGGATGTAGAATAGATGGCCTGAAATGATGGCTTTATTGTTCTCTTGCTCTGTACACTCCTCAGATAGCCTTACTTTGATGTGAAATTCAGCCTCAAAAACAAATTGCTCTAACAACTGTTTTAATTGCTCTCCAGTAAATTCTCCTTAATCCTCCTGTCCCAGGAACTGTTTTGTGTTAAACCGTTGCTCCATCTGCGTGTGGGAAAGGAATTGCTGTCCTTGGCTGTGCAGTGAAAATGACTGACTGCTGAGCAATTAGTTAATCTCCAGGATAGGAATGTTTCACTAAACTGTCTTTCATGCTGGATTTTGGAGGAAAAGAAGATTTTTGTAGGTTAGTCTGCTGGCTGCTTGAAAGAAACAGTAAATAATAGCCTTTCTGCAAATTTCCATTGATCCTGACTTCACAGACACAGTAGCATGCAAAAGCAAAAGCTTGCTACCAAGCACATTTTAATTTTGCTTTGGAGAAATTGTATTCGTGTAGTTTCCTCCAAAGCGATTATAGAATTGACTTGTAAAAGATGTGAAGATTTCCAATCCAAGTAACAAAGTGATGTCACTTCAAGGAAAGGAGAATTATTTCCRTGATGTCAAAAAAGCCCTTTTAAGAGAAACTCAGTGGCATTTTACGTGCAAGAAAGGGGTTAATCCTTTCATCATGATGTAATAAAGATCCGTGTCCCTCAAGCTGCTCATCTAAAGAAAAAGCAGGGCACGTRGGGATACAGAGACCCTCCAGAAGAACCCAACAACAGCCAGTAACTGATTTCCCAGAGCCCAGAACTTCCATCACCTCGTTACTGCTTGCTCTATGTTTCAGAAATTGGTTACTGTAGGTCAAATTTTAATCTGGTTCCATTTTGTGTTTGCAATCAATTTGCACCCGACTACTCTTGTGGAGAGACATCTGTGCATGCTGACAGTCAATTAGGCTGATCTGCATTTGCGAACAAGCATGCATATTAAGAAGACAGTGGTTGAGAGTTTGCCCCATCTACTTCATATTTGGTATGGATCTGAAGTCATCCTGTTTTACTTTAAAACATGTCTGGATTGAAGAAGAAAGAGAAGAGGAGCAGGCAGAGATCCAAGTCACATCTGTCACATCCCCAGAGCATCATGGCCCAACACAAAGCACCAGGCTGGGATTCAGGAGGATGGATTATTCTGYTGGCCTGACCTTTGGCCAAGTGGGAGGCCTTGTGCAAATCACACTGTGTCTTCATATCTCCATTTCTCCCAGTGTAAGAGAGGACAATAACACTGCCCTCATTTCTGCAATTAATTGGAAATCCTTCTATCATTGCTAACTATTTACAGCCRAGAGACTAGGATCCATGGCTGATAGCAGAGAGAGGCCAGTGGTTTGGCCTATTGCCAAAACTGAGACAGTTCATTAAAAAAACAGCCATAAAAATAAGGTGTTCTCAGGATTTCAACTCAAGATTAAGGGCCCAAGGCACTGCTGCACTGAGGCATCTGGGGCAGTGCACAACGGATGTCAATGCTACATGAAGTCCTTTCCCGATACATCAGTCAAACCTTGATTAAGGGTAGCATTGACATCTACTTTGCAAGGAAGGATCAGTCAAATTGCTCAGCTTGAGTGATGGGCACTGATTCTTCAAAGTGGTGTGATGACATGTTTAACTAAGCATGTGCTGAGCTAAGGAGTCARATTGCCAAAATAAATGCCAAAGCCTCTTACTCTGTTTGCACAATTGTACACATTTACACCAACCACAAGAGCACTCTTTGAGAGCAGCTCCGTCTCCTGAATCAGGAGCTCTTCTGTTCTTCCAGTTGCCCTGACCTGAGCACCTCCTGCCCATACATGCAGCCCTTACAGACGCCCCCTTCTCTTTGTACCCCAGGGGAGAACAACGCACAGATTTTCTGCTGCTGCAGGCTTAGCTGTTTTGTCTGTGTTTCTGCTTGGAAAGGGATGCTGAAGAAGGGCACTGTGCGCCTCTGGAAGKGTGGAGCTTTGCCGTGATTTTTAAACAAGACTCTGGAATAGAAACTGATCACTTCTTTTGCTGCTTTGCCCTCACTATTTTCTGTTTTCTTTGCTTTAACCAAACAGCAGACGCCTTAGCATGTTGCAGAACAGCCAGATTCAGACCTAGAYCTCCAATACTATCAAAGACAGCAAAACGCACCTTCCACATACAACATTATTTAAAACAATAAACCAGAAAGGCTACTTCATTCATGAATTTATGGTATTTTTCAACCAGGGTCTATCGCTGGTTGGCCTAGTTTAGGATCARTCCATTGCAGAGAGGAGTATTGATCTGTGTGGCCTCAGAAGAGACTGAACTGTGACGATGATCCAATGAGACATAGTCCCTCCTGTAGGGCTCCTGTCACAACTGGGGGCAATGAAACCCAGCTTTAGCCTCCTAATTCCTTTTCAGGACCCTAAATCCTACACTGAACTCAATACAAAGGCTAAATTGGACTGGGGAGCTGAAATACTTTGTTGAATCAGGGTCTGATTTTTCTTCAGTATACAACACAGAGATGGTTAAACATGGGGAAATTGAGCAGAGAGCAATTTTGGGATAACTGCTGCAGTGTAACTATTACTGAGTAGTGTCTCATGGGGACCCTTGTTCCCTCTCACTGGTTAGGTTTATCCACTTTGGGATTTAAGCTCACRTCTTCCTTTACTCTAGAACAACTCTCCCATGTAGACAAGTCTAACCTGAGTTGGTCATTTGGTGAGTGAGCAAACTAAATGGCTCCTCCTGCTCTCTGCCTCCTTCTACCAATCTCTCCTTCTTGCAGATGTGCTCTTGATGGAGACTATCACGTACTCAACTCTCCTTCCTCTTCCCCTTCCCCTTCCCCTTCCCCTTCCCCTTCCCCTTCCCCTTCCCCTTCCTCTTCTCTTCCTTATTGAAACAGTTATTAGAGGGAGCAAAGGGCAGGGGAGATATTTCTCCTACTTCTTTGCCTGGCACTAAGGCAGAGAGAAGAGCAGATTTCTAACATTCTTGCTGGACTTACTTTCCTTCCGTCTTGCAGATGTTTCTTTCTCTGTATAGCAGAGAGCTCCTGCAAGAATGGAAGCTGAGGTACTTACAGAGACTGTGGTGGATTTCCAGCCCCTGGGAAAGAGGAGTCCTGCATAAGGCTAAAAACCCAAGCTCAATAGCCCCAAGATCTTTCACTGGATGTGGAGGAGAATCCCAGCAAAGACGGCCTCCACCCACCCCAACACCACCATYCCATGGCTTTTAGAACTCCACACTGATGTAAATAGCTGGTGACACATACCACCAAGCGGTGCACTAAGACCATGTTGCCACCACCAATTCTGCCAGCACATCACCATTAGGTACCCTAGAGCTCAAGAGTTGAAGGGAGCTTCCCATTGCCTCCTAGCCCAGCTGCGGGGTGGTGTGCTCACTGCGAGACAGTGCCCCTTCAACAGGACAGTTTCCAACTAGATCGGGCAGGCTTGGTCCTCGCAAACTTACATCGGCCACTGGATCAATATCTGCTATTGGCACTGGCCTAATGAGCTGCTTAGCGGATGAGCGAGGGGGATGGAACCAAGGTTTCCAGCCCAGAGACCCCATAGCAGGAAAAGCCATACTGCAAAAAGATTAAACATACAAATATAAAGATAATTACTGGAGTAAAATTAAATTATTAATATAATAACGCACTTTCTTTTCACTACTGTCCAGTCTGGGAAATACAGTTCTGGATTTGAAATAGTTGGAAGGGCTCAAGTGTAATTGCAGTTAGTTGCTGAAATTAAACCCAGTCCAGGACAACTTTACTGCTGTTCAGGTTTGTGTTGGAGGAGGGGTGGGGAGGTGGGCAGCACTATCTCTGTTTATCTAGTGAAAATTTTCAGAAGG
The DNA here is from genome assembly GCA_030449065.1 of Oceanodroma leucorhoa. Taxonomy (NCBI): domain Eukaryota; kingdom Metazoa; phylum Chordata; class Aves; order Procellariiformes; genus Oceanodroma; species Oceanodroma leucorhoa. The sequence goes on along the minus strand of JASVER010000044.1, from coordinate 6,792,901 downwards.
TCTTGCTTTTATTCCAATGAAAAATGTCAAAACCTTCACGTTTGGCTTCTGGCCAGCCCTACTTGTGACAGACCCAGTATTCCTGCATATCCCTAGCACAAAGCCACATAGAACATGGGCCCAGAGGATTTGCAGAATTCGTGTTTTGTTCTCTGTGTTTTTGCCTCTTACGGGTTTCTGCCTGAAGACCAAATGGTCTCAATAAATGTCTAARAGAGGCTCTCCATTTATAAAGTAAAACATCAGCAAAAGAATTGCAAATTGTTCCCAAAATGAACTATTCTCTCCTCTCTAAGTGGAAATTTAAATTAATTGGAATCATTATGGTTTTTTTTTTTCCTTAAATACTACTGTACCAGACTATAAAGTGCCTGAAATTTAATCTGAAGTCTTCAGACCTGAAAAAGTGTTTTGCAACTGAAAGCTTGTTGATTTTTTTCCAGCTATATCCACTGGTCTAACAAAAGATAACACCCCTTGCTATCAGCCTTGCTTCTGACATTGAGGACATTCTACCTGGCTTTCAGAAATTTTGGTTTTATACAGAATGTGCTACCAGCTACTCTGTTTGTTCAATTCATCATTTTCAAGGTTTTGTTAATTTATTGAAAAGGTTTTATAACAGGAGCTTCAATTAAAACAATGCACTTCCAGTGCCATGCGATGTAGAACACCATCAGTTTTGTTTGGAAGTGATGAGTCAGAAATGAAGAAATAATTTTAAAGGGCAGAACACATGAACAACAGACCCAAATGAAAAGGACAACGGGCAGCCTCTGTACCTCGAAGAGCCAAGGCATCAAACTTTGTTGCATCTTTCCATATTACAAAACAGAGAGGCAAAACATGCTGCTCTGTCACTGTCAGACATTCCTCACCTGAACCAGATCTAATAGCGGAGACTAGTTTGGTGGGGAGAGCCACTGACTCCAGATTCATGCTAATTCAAAACCATGGAGTATTCCTGAGTGGAGCAGATTTAGGCTGGTGCCTGGGCAGTCATTTGCTTGTTTCCCATTTGCTTCTAGATCCCAGTCAAGGATCTTTTAAATGCTCTTGGGGCTGAAAGTGAGGGCATGTCTATGCCACACCACACAGAAGGGCACAAGGACCCCGTTGTAGCATTGTGGTGTTCCCCTGCAGAAAGCCAGGATTAATTAGGCTCAGTTCAGCACTGCTCTAATCTGGCTCTTCTGCTTTCAAGCCCAAAGCTCACACTGCACCACGGTTCTGCTTTCAGCCAGCCAGCCACGCCAAAATTACCTTGGAGTTGCTTATTTTCCTTCTTGACTCATAAATACAGCCTATTGCCATATCAGAGAAGACTGAACCTGCCTGGACCAAATTCAGGGAAGTGCTGCCAGTGCTCGCTCCCTTTCTACAGATCTTTTGGATGAAACCCAAGCTCAAATGACCGCTGGACGTATCCCCATGCCTACCTTCCCCATGGGATGCTCTGCAAATGAAGCCACAGGGATGCTGCAAGGGAGAATGAGCTGGGGCAATTCAGCAACTCACATCTCTGCTTCTCAGCTCAGAGACACCATCACAAAATCCACTGGCAGTGTGACCTGGCAGTTCTTTTAAATTGAAATCAAGACTCAGAAAAGATGAACACCTCTGGCAGATCATTCACTGACTGAAAGTCAGGGTCAGCCCACTGTGTAACAGATGTGAAATAACTCAGTGAAACCATTGGGAAATCCCAATTTAACAGGAAAAAAGACCAAAAGGTTATTTAAACTTTTAATATCTACTTCATTTAACTAYAGAAAGCTCTGTGAAATAACCTTAACAAGTATCCCTGGGATTCTTCAAGTGAAACATCTCACCCAGCAAGAGCTAAAATTTTCCCAGTTGAGAGCTCTCAGTTGGCAGTGTGTGAGTAAGGAGTGTTGGCTGTTGAAACATACTGTAATTGCCTTTAATACGATCACAGCCAGTGCTTCAGTGGGGAGGAACCTCTTGAGGAGAAAAAAAGACCCAAAATATACGCATGCAAACGTTGAGAAGTATCCAGTCAAGAATATACTATGAAGAGGATGTGCTACTTTCACCTAAGCATCTCCCTTTGGCCAAAAGTGGTTGGCGTAGAGATGCCACTGAGGGTGCTTTAGCTCAAGAGATTTAAGCTCAAGGAATTACAGTTTTTCAGAGGCATCTGTAATTGTCAGCAGAGCAGGGGCCTTCCATTTATGGCATAATCAAATGAAAAAGTTTTAGAGAGCAAAGAGCCCATTTCAATGAAGTTGCTAATGTTTCCTCATACCTGAATCTGCACCAGTGAAGAGCTCTTCCTTTCTGGGGCGGAAAGTCAAGGAAAATCACCCACAGCCAGGAGAGCCTGGAGGAGAGCTATCCACCAACTAGTGAGCTTCCTACGGCAGCATGGGAATACTGCATCAACCATGTGAAACTCCACCACAAAGAGGTGAAGGTTCCCTGAAGGATACTTGTGCAGAAATGAAGTTGCTAATGATAGTTGTATCAGAGCTTCTTGCAGGCAAAACCAGTGGGTTGCCTACACGACAAACACCCAGGGAGGACAAAGTGCTCTGCCTGTCCCCAAAGGGACCATTAGATGTTTTTGCTAACCTCAGAAGATGTGACTGAGGAACTCGGCAAGTGGTGACTCTGCAGAGCTTTGTACTTRTTTCTGAAGGGTATCAGCAAGAGGAAGAGACAGCACAAAAGAGTTAACTAGTGGGGTTATGGGGATGGGATAAACAGATGGTGTGGTGAAGAGCCATTTCCTTCCCATTTACATACTGACTGCATTAAATCAATCCCTGGGCTTTCATGGCAACAAGCTAAGGCTCTGCTGGGGAGGATTTTAATGATCTGGCTATATCCTAATTGTGGGTATCATTCTGTTGTGTCCCGGCATTTAGTCTATTCTCCCGGAAAAGGTCCTTCCATTTTTTTCATGTGATTCTTGGTGATTTTCCCTGTATCACAGCCATCACTTCTTTCCTAGATGTGGATCTCTGTAAAGCTCATCAGCACTGTTTTATGTTCCTATCCATGTATTCAGGCACTGACACAGGATGCTCCTTAGGGGCTGAGCCTGCTGTTTTTGCAGCCTTAGCTTATCTCATTGCTCCAGACCCAAACAAATTAGTTTGTAATCCTCACTATTGTATACTTTGGCAAATGTGGCTTTAAAAGCGATAAGAAATGACCTCCTCATGTAAAACTGGAGTCAGACCAGTTGATTTGTCCYCTCTTCCTGTCTGGGGCTAGTAAGAAAACCTTGTACCTGTGCAAATAACAGGTCTTTGCAATCGGTAACATTGATGATTCTGTATTTCCCCATTTGTGACTATGCTGCACCCTGTTTACACACTGTTTGTATGCTTTCTACCACTCCCTGTGCACACACAATTAACAAAACACCAGCTGGTACAGGGTAAACGCTGCTRCAAGGATGCAGAGAGACACCAGACAGAAGTGGTGTCTCTGACTGTTACTTTTCATCTCAGATGCTGTGTTTGCTTCCCAGAGGTCCTTTTCACCTCTGAGACTTTGGCTAAAGCATCCTCTGTTTTTCTCCGCCTTTTTTTTTTTTCTGGTGTCTGAAAAATCCAGCTAACCCTAAGCCTCCCACACGAGACAGCAGTTCTTCAGACACCTTCTCCCAGGAAGGTCTTGTCCAGGCACTTCTAGAAGGATGACTCTTCTCAGCGGGGTCCGGCACCCACCTTAGATGCTAGGAGATGCCTACAGATGTGCAACCATGCCAGACGTTCCACCCATGGCGCAGGGCTTATCCATGGAGCAAGAGCATCTACCTACGAGAAGGCTAGCAATGTTAAAGAAGGCTGCTGGGGATTTTGCAAGGTCAATCTCTGTCCCAGCAGAGTCCTTATCCACCCTATTAGCAGCTGACACGTTGGACTGAATTTGAGCACAACTGGTATGGGAGGAAGCTCTTCATGGGACACGTTACTGAKGAAGTACAGGGCACACAGTGCCTTGGTTCAAAATTTCTGACACGTGCTTAAAGTTRTGGCTGATGGTTCATGCGAATCAGTCAGGCATCTGTTTGGTATATTAATGCATGGCTGCGCTAAGCTTGTAAATTATTATTCATGTATTTTTGTAGAACATCTTGAGGTTATTGGCTAAGTCCTTTAATAAATGGAAACAGGGACAATTAATAACACATGAAAAACATGCATGATTCAGTTCATCCATTTACATTTCTACTGTAGCTTTCTTTGGCAGGAGGGCTAATACAGCCTGGGAGAAGGRTGGGGGTCATTCATAATTGAACTGCTCTGAACTACCAACAACTGTTCCATTTAAAAATGGATCTGCCTTAGACACTTGATGGAGATGGAAAAACAATGGCAGGCAGTCAAGGAAGGCAGAATCGGTGAAAATAGTGAGGCTAGACACAGAAATTAAGTGCTGAGATGCCAGGATGCTCTGATAAGGTAAGGGACACAGAGAAGGAAAACTGGATGTCTGTGCAGAGGGGCCAGTGATGAGCAYGAACGGAAAAGCAAAGCTAATCTTAATAAAAATGCTACATTTCAGCTGACCGGTAGAAATATCCTGCTTAGAAATGGCTGCTCTTTGCTGCTGTCATCTGCTGGTTGCTTAGGTCCCTATTTTCACATTTTTAAGGGAGTACAAAGTGTTTTAGGCTCTCAGAAAAAGCCAAAGCCTGTTCCTGTGGTAACAGGAGTGCTGTCCGTAATAAAAAACAGAGGACAATGGACTGTTTCCAAAAGGGATATGTACTCACAGAGCACGGAGAGGTGCTCTGGAGGCACAGTGACTGAGGGAAACATTTAGATAGGAAGCACTATACAAAATCTTTTTGGCAGATGAGACAGCTCTGTGGAGTACTAATGAAATAATCTAAAATTCACCTAAAAGTGAGAGGGAAGGTCCCAAAGTTCAAAAGACCACTGACAGTTTAATTAATGGAGTTARGAAAATCAGAGATTTTTGTAACTGCTTACACTATGCTCCTTTTTTTAACAGTAASTTATGTCTGAAAACTATATTATGTTTTTGTTATCTTTAGGAAGGGAAACAAATTAAGACTAAGGGCTGTGAAAACTGAGAAGTAAAAATATGAGGAAAAAACATGGATTAATAAAATAATTCCTTCCTAAACACAGAGAAGATTTTTGCCTTTCAGCAAGTTGCTCAAAAGTGCAATAATAGGGGACTCAGCTTATTTCAGGTGCTTCCCAGAATCTCTCTGACCCTCCCGACAGCTATGCCCACCTCTGGCATATACGTAAATCTGATACTCTCAAAATTGCTCCTCCAGATTTCCTTTGCATGGGACCTAAACCGAGGCAGCTTGCTAATCACAGCAACTGGCTGCCAATTAAAAAAGGCACAGTCAATCAGCCATCATTAAGTTGGAAGTGACAGGCTGGGTTTTATTTTTAACTGAAACTAGTGGGATTCATGCAAACATCCCCACAAAGTTTCTCTTGCACTTTGTGTACAATGTAATACTTTCCTACATGCACTGTTTCTTTGCTGTAGAAGACAGCCCAAAAATAGCATTCAAAGTAAGGTAAATCTAGGATTTGCACGGCTGCAATGATTATCACATGCTGAACCAGTACGTTTGGGCATTACTGCATCTGTGAAGTGCAAAACAATAGATGGATGGATTTATACTTGCACAGAAAAGAAAGACCTTATGCAGGGAGTTTTATTTAGCATTTTACAGGCTTATAGTATGTAACTGGTGAGGAGCTTTTCTGTGCAAGCCATTGCAAAAACCTGTTTGGAGAAGGGGAGGCAAGAATAAAATCAGCCCTCTCTCCCATGCAAAACAGCTGTGAAATTGTTACTGGTCATTTCTAGATTGGACAAAACGGATCCCATTTTGGGCAGAGCCAGAAAACTCCCACTTGGGTGAATGCTAAAGCTCTGTCTGTTCCTTGTGAAGCCTATGGGAATCGATTTATATGATCCCAATGAACAGGCAGAAATTCTCTTTCCCCAGCCATGGTTTTGGGTGCATTGCAGCTTGCATTCCCAGTCTTGCAGAAGTAAGGTTTGGAAAGTGAGAAGTCTGGAGCAGAAACTCATTTTTATACCTGCAAGTCATGCTGTGCTGTGTTACTAAAGCGTCTGGCGTTCTGCTCCAGGAAGCAACAATGGAAGCAACCAGAGCACTTGGAATTAATCATCTCAGTTTTGTAACATCTCCCCTTTTTTTTTCGGTTGGAAAAGTTATAGATCTACATGGTAATTAGGCTCAGCAGCCCATGCCTGAAGAAATCCATTGCTCTGGGCTAACTGTTTGGAGGGGTGTGAGATAACACACAGACCTCTTTCCCCACTTTCCGTGCAAACCCTACCTGCTTGGATGCCGGTGGCCTTAGCGTTAGGCACAGCTGTAGGTATCGGAGGTGGCCCACAAGCAGGGAACCACCTGCAGCAGTGGCAGCTGCTGGGCACACTGAGGGCATCACAAAATAAATTGGCTACACTCCGCGGTAACAGAAATGCATTTGTAACACTCCCATGGCTTATTAGGCACCAGAGGAGGCACACAAAGCTATGGGGAGATCGGCTTTGTTAGGACACCTGCCCAAAAGAGAGCCTGCTGCAGAGCTAAGCCTGGCAAAGCAACAGCCCACGAGGGAAGCTCAGGGACAGGGACGGTGATCCGCTCGGGTCTGCTGCTGGCCGAGCTGCCCGTGYCGTGTTTATCATAACATCAAAACACTGGGAGGGCTGATGATAAAAACCCTTTTAACTGGCAATCAAAAATGAAATGGCAATGTTGCTTCCCATTGCGCCATGCACGTTCCCTCCCCTTCCCTAGCAGTTGGAAGAGATTAAAAGCATCAGTTTTAATCGATGAGGGGAGGTGAACACAAAATATTTATTTTTTAATATTTACAAGATTAAAAATAGTAAACGTTTGATTTATTTTTTTATCATCATTCAAGTCCTGTGCAAGCAACACTGCCCTGAATCGATATTAGCAGACAGCCTGCAGAAGGCTTTCTGAGTCAACTAAGGAGAGTCTCTTAATTGTGACAGCTTTCTAAACAAGAAAATGGTATTAACTCACAAAAAGCACAATAGCAAATCATCGTCAATCTGGGTCTTCACTCTAACACAGCCAGTTTACACTTYTGTTTTCCTATGGACACTGCCCATCCCTGACATTTCCTGTTTAATGATCTGTCCACAAATAAATCACTCAGTTTGCACTGCCTGCCTGAAGAAGAGATGCTCATACCTTTYGCTGGGGTAAATCAGCAGAGTGCCTTTTGTAACAGCTGCTGAGTCCCTACATGCAGAAAGGAGCACATCAGCACGCATGATTTTTTCTGCAGCCATACCATACTGTTCAAAGATCCTTGAATGAAAAGTATGCTAAATTGCCTTGCATTTCGCAACAAAAACCAACAGTAAAATAATAGCCTGACAAACAAGATCAAATGTCCTTTAGATTTAGATTTAGATTTAGATTTAGATTTAGACAGAGAAGCTACATGTTCAGGAAAAAATAAGTCTACCTCTGTAATGCCAAAGGATTATCAGAATTGGGCTCAGTCCTACTTTTAACAGAGCTGGTGGTGCTTTGCCTGTCGCTCCTACAGAAGCATGGTCAGGACCTCTATGGAAAGTATTTAATTTAGAGATTATATTCAGAATAGAATAGGGGCCTGCTGGTACCCTGTGGGATTAATGTGGCTCTGAAACACTATTAAAGATGATAGTGTGTTGGCTAATCTCTGCATCTGCCTGCAGTCTAAAGGCAAAATATATTAATCCAGACTGGGCCATGAATCCATACTACCCCAGGCCTCCCAAAGACCCCAGGGGATATACAGTGCCCTGTTTTTCAGGCAAGTATTTAAACACTCATTAAGATACCCAAGTCCTTGAGGTGGCAAGGAGAGGAGAGATTTCAGGTTTATCACCCACTTCCACACCCGTCCATGAACACTGTCACAGCCAAGGGAGCAYGCTGTGCTTGTCGAAGGGGAGAAAACCACTGTGCTCCCCCTGTGCATCCGGAGAGGGGTTTGGAGGTGCAGCTGCTCCCGTACCCCCCATTTCCCACGGTCTGTGTGACCTGAGGGGTGCCCAGAAAAGACCACCGWAAGGGAGATGATGAAGTGGCAAAAAGGAGAGGGAAGGGAGTGAGGCACGCAGAAAAGTCGGGTTCACAGCTACCAAAAAAAGTGAGAAAGCAAACCCCCCCGACAGCTTTTACAGCAACCGCTCTGCTCAGACAGCTGTCCCGTGCCGTCTGGCAGAGAGGCACAGAGGGGTGAAGTTAATGCTGCCGCAGCTTTCTCTTTGAATTTTTATGCTGCTCTTCTACCTAGCAAAGTCATGCACGGTCCTCTAAGGACTAATTTCCTTGCTTTGACTGCCTCAAACTCAAAAATCCCCGTGCCCCCGAAGAGGAGCAAAGAACAAGGAATGGCTCAGGGGAGCAGGAGATGGGAGGGAAGAGCTGCGGAAAAAACTCTAGCCTCGGATCTGTGATCCTCACTCAGAAGGAATCACATGGGTCTCTCGATGGCAGAAGGTGTAGCAYGGACTGTGCTGGGCTGCCTGTAACCACACAAGGAATTACTCCATTCTCCATACTGATAAATTCCTCACATGGGTTTGGCCCAGACCCATTAGCAGTTTCTCAAGAAATTCCCGGGCATGGACCAGCCAGGGACCACTGTCAATTGGCAGTTTGGATGTTTGAATGTTTGAAGTGGGCTCTTCTGTCCCATGCACATTCAATATACAAGTCTAGACACCAACAGAGGTGGTACTAGATCTAAATCAGTGAAACAGTCCTTTAGGAAATACTGCAATGGAATATTAACATATCTGGAGATAGCTGTGAATGCAATGAAGCTGAACAATAAAAATTTAAAAAAAATGTCTTAAGTGAAAGCTTCTTCAAGCATAACGGAGGCTGCAGAATCTGCTAAGATGTGAACAAAATAAAAACATATTGATTTTGGAGGGTATAACTTATTTGCTCTGTAATCATGCTAAACTGTTGCTAGAGCTAAACTATAGCTATAGGACTTCATTTTCTGGGATAACATGTTCATATAAAAGAAGAAAAAAAMCCCAGATAACTAAAGACCAGAGAGGGACAGGAAAGGGCAGAAGCATCCTGAGACAAGGTAAAACAATCTTTCCTTTCTCACATGGAGATGGAGAAAGGAATTTGGTGAAATTAAAGGCAAGGTTCATCTGTGAGCTCTACAGTGGGAGCATGAGGAGGCAAATTCCCCCCTTAAGCCCAAACTGAGCTGACCTTATTGCTTAAAAAAAAAAASACCAAAAAAAAGGAAGGAGGTGTGTTACTTTTGTTGGAGTTACAGGTGAGGAGAGAGTGAGGAGAAAAAGTAAGAGGCGAGAACTTTGGCTTAGACAGCTGAGATATAGGTGTCATTTGCCATGGTCACAAGAGCTGCCTGTTACTGCAGTGTGCTGGTTTGGGCTGGGATAGAGTTAATTTTCTTCACAGTAGCTAGTATGGGGCTGTGTTTTGGATTTGTGCAGAAAACAGTGTTGATAACACAGGGATGTTTTCGTTACCGCTGAGCTACAGAGCCAAGGCMTTTTCTGCTCCTTACCCCACCCCATCAGGGAGCAGGCTGGGGGGGCACAAGGAGTTGGGAGGGGACACAGCCGGGACAGCTGACYCCAACTGMCCAAAGGGATATCCCACACCATATGGCSTCATGCTCAGCATATAAAGCTGGGGGAAGAAGAAGGAAGGGGGGGACGTTCAGAGTGATGGTGTTTCTCTTCCCAAGTCACCGTTTGGCGTGATGGAGCCCTGCTTTCCTGGGGATGCGGAACACCTGCCTGCCCATGGGAAGCAGTGAATGAATTCCTTGTTTTGCTTTGCTTGCRCRTGCGGCTTTTGCTTTACCTATTAAACACAGCCCCATACTAGCTACTGTGAAGAAAATTAACTCTATCCCAGCCAAAACCAGCACATGCAGTAATGAAGCAAGAGCTGTAAACACCCAAACATAAGGTCATGGGCAGCACAGCTATGAGCTGTGACTAATGTCACTCTGTGTTTTGCCCTGGAGAAGTGAAGACGGGTGTCACCATGCCGGGCTGGGGAACCCCTCCRTGTCCCCATGCCTCGGCTAGGGGCAGCAAGCAGCAGGATGTAYTTATTAGCCTTCAGATGCTTTGAGTCCCTGAAAAGATACAGTCAGGGAAAGGAAACATGCCATACATGTTGCCATCAAGAAGCTGATCAAATTAATTTTCAATAGGCTTGAGCAAGCCATTGAGTTACAAACAAACTCTGAGTTAAGTCATGCCAAAAGCCTGCTGGCCATATAAGCCGTAATAGAAATTGATCTGTTGGATCTGCCCTTCCAGAGGCTTGATCCGGCATTCCCTGGGACCCTTGCCACTGGCTCAAACCAGCAGAGCAATAAACTGCACATGCAAAAGAAAAGTACCAGGAGTGAGACATGGATGAGGACCGAGTACCAGCCTGGGGGTGGGCACATTCCCTATCACAGGATGGGAGTCCAGGACCCCACTGAAGCCCCCACCAGCAGTTCTACATTATTAGTCACAGCAGCCTCCTAAGCAGCATTTTTTTTTTCCCCTGCTTCTCTTCATTAATAATGATGGAAAAACTTGKTTTTCCCAGATAGGTTCTGACATCATCGCTGTCCCACATAGAGAAAGCTCCCAAGAATAGACTGAATGAAAGAATAGAAGAATGGAATAAAAGAATTAATATAATAGAATAAAATAATAGAATTATTTTGAGAATAAATTATTATTTTGTTGGAGCGGGTCCAGAGGAGGGCCATGAAAATGATCAGGGGGATRGAATGCCTTTCCTATGAAGAAAGGCTGAGAGAGTTGGGGTTATTCAGCCTGGAGAAGAGAAGKCTCYRGGGAGACCTTATTGYRGCCTTTYARTACTTAAAGGGGGCTTATAAGAAAGATGGGGACAAACTTTTTAGCAGGACCTGCTGCGACAGGACAAGGGGTCATGGTTTTAAACTGAAAGAGGGTACATTTAGACTAGATATAAGGAAGAAATTTTTTACTCTTGAGGGTGGTGAAACACTGGCACAGGTTGCCCAGAGAGGTGGTAGATGCCCCATCCCTGGAAACATTCAAGGTCAGGCTGGACAGGGCTCTGAGCAACCTGATCTAGTTGAAGATGGCCCTGCCCATGGCAGGGGGGTGGGACCAGATGATCTTTAAAGGTGCCTTCCAACCCAAACTATTCTATGATTCTACAATTCTATGATTAAAAGGTGAAAATGGATGATGGAACTGCCAGTGCAGATGGACCACTGGGCAGAGGAGGTGCTCAGCACGTCCTGCTCCACAGTTACCCCACTGCTTTCTGTTTGCCAGAGTTACCCAAGGACGATGCTCTGATCCTTCCCTGTGTGAGCAAGTCACTCCCCACAACTGATMAGGACTGAGTGTGAGCACCAGCTGGCAAAGTACAAACAGCTCTCAATTAAGCTGCTGTAATCGTGAATGGCTTTCAGAGCTCAAAACCTGCAAAAGTCCTCAGGTTCACCAGAACATGTGCAACCTTCAGGAGCAAGGGCCAATACGCAGAGCAATGCTTTCTGCCTCTGACATTGCTTCTGCATGAGGACACTCGCTAATATAGCACGCCATCTGGAGAGTCTTAAAAATGAAAAAGAAGGGGGATCCTGAATGAACCTTGGTACAACCTTCACCTTTAGGAGACATGAACGCAGAATTCAGATTAAAATAAAGCTTTTCTAAAAACTATGTGACATAGAATTGATGAGTGATTCAGTCAAGAAACAACATGTGATTCATTAAAACCTCAAGCAAAAACAGAGAGCCAATTTAAAAAGAAATTATTCTAATCTGAAATAGAAAGAAAAACAGGATGTGTGTGAAGACAGTCTGATAGCCTCACCCGCTAAAAAGCCTGAGAGATTCACACTGTGCTGGAGGAATTAGATAACATCAGTCGCTCACAGTGTTGTCCCTGGCTTTAAGAGCATCACAGGGAAAAGAAACGAGCCTCTCCGGAGAGTATTTCACTGCCTTAAAGGCACTCGTTCCTCCGCGCATCTCCTTGGCTCACTCTCCAGCACACCTTCCAGGAGCAAATGCACCAGAGGTCCTATACGGACAATTGTCCTCTTCCCTGGCTGCTCCTGATTCAGTTCTTTAACACAGCTCATTTTGCTCATGGTAGAAAACAGCAGTATGTGACCGTGTACCTTAAAAGCTGTGGTGGAAATCTTTGCTTTACTGAAGCACAGGAGAATTTTAGCTGTGATTTCAAGAGGACCAAAATTTCAGTTTCATTTTTTTCTTGCACTTGCATAGACCGTGTTGGTCTAGCAGTTAGCTGGAGATGGTGCATTARCTGGTGCAAATAGAAGCAATGATGAGCAAAGGGAAAAAAAGCTTTAAAAATATTTCAGCTGAACACTTGTTTTCTGTGGGAACACATTTGGTAGCCTGATGTAGGCTTTCCTTCCTGAATTTTGACCATCAATAAAATGTACATATATTTATACGGGTTTGAGCCTCCTAGAAATCTGTTGGCTCCCCCCCTCAGGCCAAGCTCCATGGCTCAAGCTTGCAGAGAGGCCCTCCTCCAGCTGCGTGAAATCTTGAAAGGCACTTAATGAATTAGATATTATTAATATTCTCTTCCAACATCAGAAGGCAGTAATTAACTCTTTGAAGACTCATCCTAAACACTGCTTTATAACTTTCAGTCCTCAGAGGCGGCTATGTAATCTCATTGTGATTTTAAAGAATATCCTTCCAGATTAATTATTTTTCCCTGTTTGGAGAAAAAGTTCAAAGTCCTGGTTCTGCCTCGGAGTGTGCATTAGTGACATTAGATGTGTCATAAAGATTTCAGAGCACGAAACATGATATGCTGCAGTACTTTGCAATTACGAATTAAAAGTCACCTCACCACCCTGGGCAGGAGAGATGACTGCAGGTTGAAAAGCTAGCRGGCACGCTCACTTTCTGGGCTCATAAATGCAGCGTGATGGCTGAGCTACCTAACACACAAAAAAGAAAACAAAAATCCAGAGTTGATAATAGCATGCTGAGCAGATGCCTTAAGTAGGTCATTCAACTGCCAGGCCTCTAAATGTTATCTGGGAGTGAGAAAACATTATTCTCCCACTTCAGTGTGACTTTCTCTTCCCTGTCATGTGGAACTAACCTTTTGTGCTATTATTAATTTATTAGCCTTTTGAACGTCTAAATTGTTTTGCAGTCTATGGACTACATCTAAGTGCTTGTTGAGGGACAACGCAGCACAAACACGTGTGCGTGTGCATCCACATACATGCATGCGTATTTCGAAGAGCAGACCTGATGAAAGAACAATTCTGTCTATATATTTTTGACAGTGAGAACAGCCATTTTCTTCARCACAGAACCGCAAGGAGTGTATTTTTGTTATAATTAAATGTCAAACCTTACGAGTGATGACTACGTAGAAAAAGTGCTAAGTATATTTCTATTTAAATCAATTAAAGGAGACAATGATTTTCTTTCCATTTAAATTACATGACGCCAGCACAAACTGCTGCAGTACAGTGCAGCTCTGTCAGCCCTGTCTCATTGCCTGAACAAGTGCTTTCTGTTCGCCTGAYGAAACTGTCCTGGATGGCACTGCTTTTCCTAAGAGATGAGCTCACCGTCAAACACTTCTGTGCCCAACAGGGAATCACATATACTTTCGGCAGATATGAGGTTTGAAACAATCCCTTGAATAACTTTATGTAACAGGACTTAGATTGTGTCCCTGGTGTTGAAAGTAGCATGATCTATTTTGTGCCCAGGAACAATACACAGAATTTCTGCAAAGCAGGCTCTGGCTCAGCACATCTTACTGCAATACTAGAAGTAAGACTTTTTCCAAAACAGTTCTTGAGTAAAACTGTAGGAGACATCCTAKGTGGAGTTCATCTGAAGTACCCTAGGTATTTAAAAGTTAGTGATCAAGGACTCTCAAAAGTCAACAGAAAAGCGGTGATTTTCCCATCCCAGACTGGGCACTGAAGAGGGGCCAGATGATTGCCTTCTGGAGGAACGATTCCTCATGGGCTATAAAGGTGACTGGTGACTAGCTCAGATGTCATCACCCAGCTCTAGTGAAATGAACTCCACCCTGCATGTACCACATTGACACGACCTTTCTTTGACTCTCCATCCACTCTYATGTAATGCTGACACATGCACCCAACCAACATTTCCTTTCCTTCTGCAAAATCCAACGTTGCTTTAGAAGTGCTGTTCCTTTTTGCTTTGAGTCACTGCCCCTATGGCAAAGTCCATGTACCTAACACTGAGCTATATATACAGCAGGTATCTGTACCGGGGACCTGAGCCCCACGAGTGTTTCCACCTGGGTGACTCCCTACGGCAGGGCCCTGCAGGGGAACCAATTTCCCTAAAAAAGGGTGAATGGGAGAGAAGAAAATCCATGAAAACCCAGCCAGGAGGCTATTCCTCATATGCATCCCTGGACTACAGAATTGAACTCCAGCACATTGTCCTGTCAGGAAAAGATATGTACGTATTTTTGCTGCACACAACCTTGTCATGGCTAATGGGGGAAGGGGAGTCCCAGGAAGCTAGCTGAAGTGACAGGTTCACAGTTTTAAGAAGGAAAGAATACATTTTTGCACAATGTGTGTKGCATTATCTTGTCCCATGAAATCACTGTCAGCAACGCCTGAGCAGAATTGTAATCCCAGGACTGTAGCTGGGGGCACGCTGCAGGTAGGGAAGATGGCAAGGGTGGGGAGCTGAAGTTAAGGCTTGGAGGACATCTTATCAAAGAAGAGCGATAAACTAGAAGCTCCAAACCAGCTTTTAAGCCCCAAAGGCCTYTTTCAGGTCTGAAGCAGAGTTAACAAGCTTCAAGTCAGAGGTAAGCTGACAAGCTGGAACCGAACCTGATTATAATTCAGCTCTTTCAGGCTCCAGCACAGACAGAGGGGGACTGTAATCCCATTGCATCTGCTTTTTGCCATGGGTATTTTGTGCCATACTTGGTATATTAATGAGCACAAGGAACGCACTAAAAATTAAAACTCCTTTGAAAGAAGCATTTGTAAGATGCTCCAGTGGCTAGGGAGAAACTAGACTCAGAAAAGTAAAATTCTAGTTGCGTTGAACTCYTGTAACTGTGGAGGCTGCAGTTCTCTTGTGAAATACTGAGGTAGGCTCGGTACAGTATCAGGTGAGATGCCGTAGGTACAGGTGCAGAAAAATGTGTTTCAGCAGCTAGAGGATCACAGTTAATGCTCAATAATCCATAAATCATTGTTACGAGATTTCTCTATGCAAATGAAATTTATATAACCCCCATCCRTCTTAAAAAAAAATCATAAAGATTAAATTTTGCAGCCGCAATGCGAATTAAAGAATCCCTTAACCTGTTTTCAAGATACGTCCTTATAGCTAATTAATTTTTAGATGGAGTGTTCTTTGAAAGGACTAATGGATAGTGAGCATTGCTGATTGATTATAAAATGAGAAGGAGAGTTTAAGAAGTGAGCTGTGAATGTAAAATTGCTACCAAGCTTTACTGACCTTGCCATATTAAAATTCTAAACTATGCAAGTGAGAGAAGCAGGTATTAATATAATACTTTTGCTGAGTACATTTTATTTATTTAACATCAATAAATTTCTCTTAGTTGGTCTATGCCATGCAGATCCATCAGACTGTCCTCTGACCTGTATCTTAGCAGGTGAGAGATGAAACCTCACCTCTGAAGAATCCAGAGTCTGGATTCTATCAGACTGTAAAATATAACTTYATCCATTATGCAGTGGGAAAAAAAAGCCAAAAACCAGCAACTCTGAAGAAAAGGAAGAGAAATATAATTCATATGTCAGCCTGCTAGAACTGCTTCTCAGAGCTGCATATCTACGGGAAACTTTTATTGAGCCATCACTGACGAACAGCGACAACATTTATTGAAAGGCCAGTTAATCTGCAATGACCTGAAAATATCAAGAGTAAATTGGGGGTTGTTAAACACTGCAAACAGTCTGCCAGAGTGTGCAATCTCTTGGGGAAAGAAAGGGGAAAACAAGCGCAGTCGCCTTACCCGTTTCCTCAAATTGCAGGTGAGTGTGAGATTCCTTGAGAACGAGTTTGCAAAAGCAGTATAAAAGTCCAACACTTTAAGCAAGGCTTCTCGTTTAATAATATGTAAATCGCAGTATGTCAGAGCCCGTACGTTGGCACATGCGTGGGCCAGACTGGTTTCCTTCCAGAAGATATCACCAAACACATCACCTTTACCTGAAAAACAGCAGAACAAATTTGTTAAAAAGTAAAACTTACGCAGTGTTTTTCAGCACACAAAYGATTTCTTCCCAAACTGTCTTATGCTTCCAATTATTCTAACATAAGCTCCCAACTGTGAAAACTAATAAGGGTAAAAGTTTTAAAAGTATCTGAGGTACTTGAGGATCCTTAGCAGTAGCCCCAGGTTTTTAAGGTATTTATAGATTGCTCTGTGTCACAAAGTGTCACAAAGCATAAAAACCAAATTGTAAAGGTCTCCTTGTAGCTGAAGGTGCAAGTAATAGATTTTTCAAAGGCTTCTGAATATAGTAAGCACTTAACTAATGTTCAGGTGATTGAATATTTCTGACGGTCTGTTCCTAAGTGACTTAGGAGCCCCGCTCTCACCGAAAGCCCATGACATCTAGGTTCCTACATCACCAAGGCTTTGCAGTGCAGTGCAAGAGCCAGCTTCCAGGGCCCAAGGACCACATTTGAAAGGAAGTTTAAACATTTTTTACATCAGCATGAGTGGCAACACTCCTTCTGAAAACCCACCAAAAAACTCCCTGGGACTTTTAACCCATAAATAACTGGCTCTAAATCTTAAACAGATCCAGAAGTCTAGTTCTAAATCCAAACACATCCACTTAAGTAGAGGCTTACRCTTAAGTCTGTATTTAAATGTCTGCTGAGTAAGAAAGGGTTTGACCCGTTAGACACCTGCACACATAAATAACTTCAACCAGACCTGAAAATTACACCTGAAGGCTATTTCTACATTGCTAGGCAGTGCAGCAAAACAGCTGATGCTGAGGACCTGACCTTCACCCTGCACATTTTGAGGGCTTAGGACTAGCTGTAGTCCAGTCCCACAGTCAGAAGAGCTCTAAGGAGTAGAAGTGCATGAGATCTGCTCCTCTGCATCCCCCAGTTTCCTTCCCTCTGCAAGGAATCCACACCCCCAGACAGCTGTGCTAGACACCGAAGCAGGACAAGTGAGGAGGATCAGGACATCAGATTCAAAATCACACTCCTGACCCAACCAAAACACCAGCAGGGATGCAGACTGGAGAGACGCTTTCAGGTTTGGACCCTACGGTTGCTCTGAGAGGAAGCAGCAGCAAAAAGCACCCTGAAGCATCCAAAAGCTGCCTCTTGCTTCCCAGCTTCTTGCCAGCCACGGGCTGGGCAAGGGCCATGGCATGCGGTTTGTGGCTGACACCTCAAATCCTGAAGCAGAAACCATGGTACAAAGGGCATTTTTGGTTTCAGACCCCAATGATATCCAAGCTCTTTATTTTAGCAGTTATTAAAAGGAAAMTAAAATCAATCAGTCAGTGGTGGTATCGCTATTGATTTCAGGTACCTCAAGCAGCCCCTTGGTGAAGGTTAGTGATTTTACAGTTTTGGGATAAAAAAGGTAATACCTTTTATTATTTTCTCCTTTAAGAACTTGTAACATCTCTTTCAACTCTATTTCGGGAACACGGACACAGTAATAATTTATCCAACCTTATTAGTTTTGGGGGTCAGAGGCTCTATTTCTMTATTTCCATTTCTGCTTTAGGTATTGTATCCAGTAAAACATAGCCAACATTTCTCATGTAGAGTAAAATAAAATGTGCAAGTCCTTATCTTCATTTCCTTGTTTTCATTTCTTAACAAAAGTCTGTATAGCAGAATCATCCCTTAGAAAGGCTATAACTGCATTCTCATTGAACTGCTTTTAAACAATTCGGCATATTTTGATGTAATTAAAATTAACTACAATACATAATACAGATGGTATAATTTATAAAACAAGTTGCTTTAAAACACTCTCCTTATCACAGAGCATTTCCTAGTAACATATCATTTATCTAATGTACTGTTTTGAAATTACCCTTTGCAGTTAATTGTCCTTGTCTATACCCACAGTTCAAAACCTGGTTTATGGACATACTCAGTACAGTTACGTAATTTATAGAAAATAGACCATTTCTGAAATGCACAAAATTGCTTAATGGATTTGCTCTCTGAGGTGGACACAGGACAGAATCGAGTCCTGCTTTCAGCAGCTGCAGACTGTAGTTAAAAAGACAGAATTCAATAATAGGGACTATTACGATTTTCCCACTGAAATGTGAGCAAAATACTTGTCTTCTTTCCAAATTTAAGGTAATACATAGCTAAATTAAGCCAAGAGGTTGAAAGCAGCAGACGCTCACTCTGAAACTGTGCACGATGGTGTGTTACAGAATGTGTACCCAAACCACGGATAAATGAAATCACCATTCATAAACTTGAGAAGATMTCATTGTCTTCAGTTCAGTGAGGCAGGGAGCTGCACCGGGTGCCTCAGAAAGGCTGGGACATGATGAACTGAACCTATTCACTCCTCCATGAGCCATCAGTCACTGGATTTGAATGGTGAAGCTATAAGCTCCTYTTACATTGTGGTTTATTCTCTTCAGAAGGTATAAAATCTTGGAAGTGTTTAAGGGTTCTGGAATTTGATGTTTCCCCCACACACTTCCGAGTCTCGTCTGTCTGTTACAAACGTGCTAAGGAATGCACTGACTGAAAACAAAACCAACCACATTCTCCAAAACAACGTGTCTTATCTCATAAATACAGAGATTAATGTACTGTACTTCATCCCTATTAACTGTAGTTCACTGAGTAGAGAGTGGTAATTATTCATTCAAGTTTAATTTTACATGGCGCAACTAAATGAAAAAAAACTTTCAAAGTTGCAACAGAAAATTTCACTGGTAGGTCTGAAACACCAGCTAGGCAAAGGCACATACACGTTGTACACTTGCACGACGCGTGCACACCTCCMGGGAAAGCCCGGGGCTGGGCTGGGAATAGGAATACAGAGGCACTGGGGGCTGATGCAGCCTGCAGACTTTGCAAAGCCTCTCTCTAGAGATTTCTTGAGGCCCCAGCAAGTTACCTCCCAAACCTGCACCACCCTGAGTCCTGAGCGGTCTTAACACCCCTCCCAAATGGAAACGAAGCACTGGGAAGTCCTCCTGCCCCTGCACTCGCAGTGCCCAGAGCATCGCTGAGAAAAGGAATGCCATAAAATTAGAGTGGGAACYGCTTGCATACATTTTGCAGTTAGTATGAGGAAAGGGAAGAGRAACATCAGGATTTGGATATTGCTGGATTAAAGCTGGCAGAACATGGGTGTAAGGATTTGGGGACTGAAAGAACCATGGAAACCATGAGGATATGTTGGTGACAGGCATAATTTTTGCTGCAATAGCTACACCAGTATCATCCAGAGCAGGGACAAAAATTTGCTGGTGTATTATATACATATAYCTGTACATAAAACATACATATATATTAATGCATGTTTGTATATATATTTAGAGACAATCACATGTTATGTAACTATATAATAGACAATGATATTTCTATACACTATTCTATATTTTATATTATAACTCTCCCATACAGAAGCGGGGAGGGAGGGGCAGATGTTCTCCGCAGCCTTGCACCATGGACTGACTTGCCAATTTGTTAGATAGCAGCTCACACCTGGATCTTTCAGGCAGAAAAAACTCCCCAGGAGCTTGCAAAGGGAATGAAAAAGTCCTTGAACTCAGAGAGGAAAGACTCTTGTTAAACAGTGTCTCAGAACCCATGTGTATGGGTTTAACCAGCTGTTTACAGCAGTTGTTTCGGTGCAGAAATGTTTCTCCAAATGTTATTCTGAAACAGGTAACACTATGTTCAGATGTTCAAAGAGCTGAGCCTCATTTTTCAGGGTCRATGTGGCCTTTGGAAGCTCCTACTGCATAAATAAACGGGGGGRAAAAATTGACTCCATTGCAGGGGGGGCATTTCTTTAAAAACAATTGTGAATTTAATCAAAAAAAGATATAAACCTTTATTAAACTTAAAGGGCAAGTATAAGGAGGAGACTTCAYGAATTCAAATTCCCACACAAGTAGTACAATGTGATATCAGAAGTTGGTAGTTTAACGGTGTCCTCTAATTTGACTCACCTGGAGATGTGTAAGGTGCACTGGAACTGGTGCACGAGCGTTGTTTTAGCTTAGTAGCAGATGGACTGACACAGTGGAGTCACAGAGCAACTGTCATGATAGTAAAGCAGAATCTTAATTCTGCATCTGTCTTCTGTACCAGTGGAGGAAAAGCTGGACATGAGCCGACAATGTGCGCTCGCAGCCCAGAAGGCCAACCGTACCCCGGGCTGCATCAAAAGCAGCGTGGCCAGCAGGTCGAGGGAGGGGATTCTGCCCCTCTGCTCTGCTCTGGTGAGACCCCCCCTGCAGTGCTGCGTCCAGCTCTGGGGCCCTCAGCACAGGAAAGATGGAGAGGGACCAGAGGAGGGCCACAAAAATGATCACGGGGATGGAACGCCTCTCCTACGAAGAAAGGCTGAGAGAGTTGGGGTTATTCAGCCTGGAGAAGAGAAGGCTTTGGGGACACCTTATTGCCGCCTTTCAGTACTTAAAGGGGGCTTATAAGAAAGATGGGGACAAACTTTTTAGCAGGACCTGCTGCGACAGGGGTAATGGTTTTAAACTAAAAGAGAGTAGATTTAGACTAGATATAAGGAAGAAATTTTTTGCGATGAGGGTGGTGAAACACTGGCACAGGTTGCCCAGAGAGGTGGTGGATGCCCCATCCCTGGAAACATTCAAGGTCAGGTTGGACGGGGCTCTGAGCAACCTGATCTGGTTGGAGATGGCCCTGCTCACTGCAGGGGGGTTGGACTAGATAACCTTTAAAAGCCCCTTCCAACCCAAACTATTCTATGATTCTGTGGTATCTATGTAAAGGCAAAATTTATCCTTCTCCAGATGGGGACAGAAACTGAGCTAAGAAATACCTTAGTAGGCATGGGAACTTGATGGGGCCTTTGGGAGAAAGTTTGGGCAGGCAGTGAAAGAATAAATTCTTGGTGGAAAACAGCACTCAGGAAAAACACATAAAAGGGACCAAGACTTCTTCTTAAGGTGATAAGGTGWTTTTCTGTGCTGTGCAGTCTTAGCTAATAGGCCAGCTACCCTTCCCCCCATTTTAAAACATTTCCAAAGTCCCATCAGTCACGCTAACMAAAGCCAGACATGATGAMTAAYGTAGGCTTTCCACCATGATATACTYAAATCTTCTGTTGCTTATGAAAAGCAAAGGCTGAYTTTGTTGCAGAATCAGTAAAACTGTATCATGTAGAGAAACCCTTCATCTAATCASCTCAGGTACCAATAGCCATGAAGTGACGGCAGCATGCACAGAGGTGGAGGTCAGCRACCAAATACCAAGTCCCTGCAGCCATAATTACATATACTGGTATGTATATTCATACAAATACATCTGCCTATAAAGATGATATTTGCAGTGAAACCTCTGGCTGCAGGACAGACATATCTCAAACTGATGTAGAAATCCAATGAGCAATGAGGGAATCAGCTCCTGTTACCCGGAGCAGCACGCAGCTCTGTGACGGTTCAGCGAGTAGGTAAGCTCTGCAGCTCCCCGCCACGGGACACCGGGGATGGTTGCATAGGTTTACAAAATGACGGGATGGATTCATGCAATAAAATCCATCTGTGTCTACTAAACACAAAAGATTTCCCTCTGGGTGAGGAAGACCTTAAAACAATYTAATGCAGAGCTGGAGAATATTCAGGGGAAGTATCACTGTTTGCTTACTTCATCTTCCTACTTTCTCCTGCACATCTACTATTGGCCATTTTTGGAGACAGGCTACTGGGCTGGCTGGATTTCTGGACTTAYATAATACAGCTGTTTATGTCTGAAGAGAGGATCTGGAGAAGATGGGGGTGATGTAGTGGTGCAAATTCATCAGCTGTCTCCTGCYAGCTGGGACACCATTGCTTCCTGTAAGCACAGCCTATGATGTGCAGAGATGATTACTAGACGGTAAGAGAGGGCTTCTTGCCTCTGWGAATGTTTTAGCCAAAATCTCAGCCTTTCCTTCGGCATCCAGAAGGGCCAGAACTCCCTTCAAAATCAGATCAGAGCTGAGCACTGACCAGTCAGAAATCCAGCTCTACAAGACTGCACATTAATATGTGAAAGGGCAGAATGATGAGAAAAAACGGCATTTCTACCATGTGAAAGATTGTCAAAATAGCCAGCAAAGAAACAGTAACAAGAGATTGCGCCAAAGATCCAAGTCCATGCTGGCAAAGGTTCCTTGCATTATTTAACACAGTGCAACCTTCCCCATCTGCACCTAAAAACACAAAAGAAATTTACCTTTCTTCYAGCATTCTGGACTGCTGCAAGAAGAGCCAAAGGTCTACATAGATATTCTCCTGTTAGTGAAGGGTTTATGGTCCCCATCTCTCTCACTTTTAGTGCGAGTCTCCTAGTACTTCATATTTTTCTAGAAGCCCCAGYTCCTGGAGGCAGGATATCTCCATTTTGATTTTATACAGAAATAAGTTTCTATCATTCCTGTACGAGGAAATAAACTTGAAAGCATGACCATTCCCACCACCTTCAAAACTCATAAGGCAAATCAGATTGCCTCAAACTGTTAGCCTGATTTAAAAGAAATACACCACATGATTTTAAAATAATCTTCCTTTTCTTGCGCTGCCAAGACTTTGGAGCTCCTGGGTTTGGCAGTGAAGCATGTAGGTCTAATTCAAAAACATTTCAATTCAGTGAAAGGAATCTTTCTGACATTGGAGGCTGCAGATCACATCTATAACACACCAGCTGGCACTAAATTAAGATTGATGCTTCTTCTTATAGTTAACTATCATKCAGATAGAGACGAAAATATTTTAAATTTACAAAATAATGTGAAAAATTGAATGTTCCCTTCAACTCTGTCAGTAAGAACTACTAACACTTTCGAACAAGCATCAGTAGGAATAAATCTTACATGGTACTACRTATGCCAACCCAGACCTGCAAGATAGGACTTATTCCAAGGCATGTGCTTAAGAAGAACTGCACAGTGCAGAGAAGCACATCACATTGGTTCTCAGATCAGTAATCCTTCAAGTATTTTGCAAAATACTTTGAGATTCAGCATTTAAAAAACAACCTGCATTACATTAATTACTGCAGTTCTGCTAGCTGAAAAAAACCGAACCTTTTCCTTTATGAATCATTTTCCTCTTAGTTATAACTATTTCGAGCTTTAACTCATTGGAACAAAAGGGAATTTTCCTATAGATGAAGCAGGACACAGGCTGTTCCATAAATTGCTACCAGGTGCACTTACTAACATGGGGAAACTCTAAAAATTAGTCTGCCTTGGTTTACTTCACATGAAACACAAAAAAAATTTCAGTATAAAGTATCAAGAGCTGATTTGAYATACGGGCAAATTCTGCCACCTTCATTCCACTTGAGAAGAAACCCAAGCTGCAAATAAACTAATCAAAATAACAGAATTAGCTACTATGAGATGGAATTGGACTGACAGTTTTTCATGTCATATAGTGCATCACACACGGTCAGTCTTGYCCTGCGCAAAGCTGTATAATACCAAGGAAATTCAAAGTGTTGATGCGTGGATCCCAAATACCAAATTACTAATGCCCACAGATGAGAGCTATGGAGCGCCTGGGTCTCCAGCTCACCTAAAGGGGAGCTGCTACTTGCTCAGTCTCTAAAGAACTTTCCTCAGTGTGATTTTTGGTAGGAGACTTAATCTTTTGACTTCCAAACACATGTAAGATTAAGAGTAGAAAAAAACTCATCCCTA
Source organism: Oceanodroma leucorhoa (assembly GCA_030449065.1). Classification (NCBI taxonomy): domain Eukaryota; kingdom Metazoa; phylum Chordata; class Aves; order Procellariiformes; genus Oceanodroma; species Oceanodroma leucorhoa. The sequence continues at coordinate 6,768,894 of JASVER010000044.1, read as the reverse complement.
TATTTTCAACTGTCATACCAAATTCAAGAAGACATGCCACTTGCGCTCTTGCTTTCCTTAACTCCTCTGATACTGCGTAATATCCCCTTCCCAGACCAACCGTTTGGAAAGAATTCATGAAGCAGACCTTTAATAAGTGAAACTCTGGCTTGCCTAAAAACAATAAATCCAATAAACAACAGGTTGCACTGGGACTATATGCAGAACATGCTGAGAATTAACATGCAACACATAAAAGCAAATAACAACTTAATTGAATACATATRGGATCAGGACCCTAAATGTGGCTGAAACATGAGCTATTAAATCTATATTCATCCTGGCTTGAATATCAAAACTGAATTCATTTAGCAGCAACCCCCACTAGGATTTCACTGCTCAATATATTTTTATCACTRTGCAGTTTGAGCAATATTTTTGATCAATTCCTACAATCAACATTTGAACRTGGTGGGTCATTATTTCTCTGCTGGCAAAATGACTTCTTTAAACCTTGTTAATCAATCTGCCTGGTTTAAGTTACTGTACAACTTACACAGTCAGCTGTGCAAATAGCAGGAGCTGGAAAGCAGCTTCCAGAGACACTTGGTTGGCATCGCCACTTACATGAAACTCCTTACCAGGAGCAAATTCAGGTTAACTGCGGCAGGGTGAATTGTTAGGTGCCCTCTGCTAGCAGATGCCTCATTTCATTAGCCTGGGGGACTTCAAACCCCYGGTCCTTCCTGAGACTCCTCCGCTGATAACGCCTCCCCATGCAAAGCAGTGGCAGTTAAATTGTTTACTCCTGCTTGAGACGGTGGAAAATTACTGATGTGCCTTCTCAGGGTCACCTCGCTTGCTAGGAAAGTTTTGATAATTAGAGACAAGACTGTTTGCCCTTCTCCATTATCCTGGCAACTGCGGATGAGTTATGTTAAAATGAATGGATCTTGTTTTCTCCAGCGAAGCAGCACCCCACCACACCAGCTCTGCACGTGGTGTGCTCTCTGCTACAGCAGCACTCAGTACCTGCAAAAGGTGGGAGACTGTCCTCGAGAAATGGAGAGAACTAATGACGGGAACATAATGGGGCACCTGGGTATCTTCATTAATGAGTCCTACAAACTGCGGATCTACAACTGGATTCATTCTCTTACTGTACCGATTTCTGTAATGCTGATTACTGCAGCAGCTGGGCATTTACGTACACACAAATATGAACAAAACCAAAACAGGGGAGACAAAATGTCACAGTGCTGCAAGTTGCCCTGTCAATCACTGGGTTTCACCTGCTTTTGAGCACAAGAAACGCCAAAACTGGCGCCGCTGAGCCAGGAAAACTGCTGCTGAACAGAAGGATGGTTGTCTCTACAGTGGAGCCTGCAGAAAGCACGTGGACAGGATGCCAAGTCTCCTGAAGACACCGTTTCGACAGGCAGGGAGGCTGGATGTGCCAACTCACCGTGGCTGCGAGGGAAGGGAATGTGATAAGGGAAGACGGAGAAGGGGAAAAAGCAGCAACATCGCGTAGCGATTCATGCTGGGACCCGAGGGACRACGAAGCCCTGTACTCTGGACAGAAGCACAAATGTAAGAGGTGGAAGATGCAGGTTCTTAACCTGTTTTGGTGTCCCTACCTGATTCACTTTTCTAGGATATTCCACTGTTAAGAATACACCAAAACTTCCATCTGCAGGTGAGCATGGTAAAAAAAAAAAAGAGGATACACCTTCTCTCTCTTTAAGCAAAGCAAATAACACTACCATATTAAATAACACTACACTATTAAAACGGGAACTGCAAAGTACCAGTTCCAAAGCAAACTTAGGAAATGGATGGCTCTGCAAGGAGCAGAGGCTGGAAGACACCATGTCCTGCCACACTCCTGCTCCCATAGAGGAAATTAATGAGGACAAGTTTCCAAGGGATACTTACTGCATTTCCACTCTAGGTTACTGCTGGGGGATGGAGAAGATGGACAGAGTGGTAGTATGACCCCATAAGTTGACTTTCCCGAGGAAACCCAGTGTGACGGAAGACGCTTGGAGTGTTCAAAGCAGGCACAGAGGTTTTCACGTTAGCAGAGGTTTTTAAACCTGGTCTCCCCCTTAGGCAGATTCACCTTCCTTGTGCCTGAACTTCTCAAGGCAGAACAGATCGATAAAAATTATGTTCTTCACCATCTGACCTGCAGTTGCTATTTCAGGTGCCACACCTGCCACTATAAATGTCTTTGCAACTACATCTGGGAGAGATTTTCCTCCACAAGTGAATTTTTAGGATACGACATCTCATAATTACTCAGTTCACTATTCTGTTAAATGATCTGTCAGAACATGAAAAAACTCTTCAGTGTGCTCTATGACTAGAGGAAGCAGTTTATCTTGCTTTAAGTTACATTTACACATTCTGCCAATCCCTGTAGCACACAATGAACACAGTTCTAATTCATGGGATCACCTGTCAGCAGCCATGGCAGAATCGAAGGCACTTTCGGTAATTAAAGGTAATTCACTTTAATTAGGTATGGTTAAAGGTCTCTCCAGCCAAATGAAGAATAACATAGATACTAGATTTACCATATCTACAAGGTAGAAACAAAAAGTTCTTCTTCCAAACACACAATATTCATTAGTAAATGCAATAAAGTTTTGCATGTAATCCATTTAGTGATTACTTCTAGTTCAGTAAATTACATATTTACTGTTTGTTTTCATTGTAATACCCAGAAAACCACTTATTTGTTTAAATGCTGCTATTTACTCTTAAAGCTTTTGGGTTTTGAATAGCTGTAAGCAAATGTAAGATATCGTCACTCAGATTAATAATAAAAATGAAATGGTCCAGTGAGCTGAAATACAAGGAATATTTTACTATGGGAATTGCAGATTTAGGAACTTTCACCATAATAACTTCACATCTGAATATGGAAACAGATTCATTCTTACATTAAATCTCTCTTTTTAACAACCCTAGTATATACTAGAATACAGAAATCTGCAGCAGGTATTTCGAAAGAGCACAGATGTGCATTTTCCTGAGTTGATATTCTCCAGCTGGGAGGACCCAGGTTATGCCCTGGGGGAGCCGTCCCCATGCAGTCCCATCCGCACACCTGCACACTGCCCAGTGCAGGACACACGTACACAGGCTTGTACCACAACACGTCAGGAGTCTCCTTCAGCTACATGTTTGTCCTCATTTCTCCTCTCCTACCCCTTGCTGCCAGCTGGGAAGGAGCTGAAGCCTTGACCAGTATCGACTCCCCATGTCTGCCCTCTTCCCACATGCCAGCGCAATTCCCAAGTGTAACCCTCATGTCCCAGCAATCGTCCCCGTGAGATACAAGAGGGACCCATGGAGCCCTCTGGAGCCACCCTGACAGGGAAGAAGCAGTACAGAGCTTCAGTGGGGTGTGAGAGGTCCCCTAGGACAAGGCCATCCACTGGATTTGCCTTCAGGGAGCCACAGCTCCAGTTTAAGAGAAGGCAAATAGCTAATATTCAACAGGAGTGTTGTGGTTTAACCCGGTAAGCAGCCAAATGCCACACAGCCGCTCACTCACTCACCTGCCCCCGCAGTGGGATGGGGGAGAGAACTGGGAAAAAAAAAAGTAAAATTTGTGGATTGAGATAAAGACAGTTTAATAGAACAGAAAAGGAAGAGATAATAATAATAATAATGGTAGAATATACAAAATGAGTGATGCACAATGCAATTGTTCACCACCCGCTGACTGATAATGGAGCCGCGATCGCTACTTCCTGGACCACGCCCCCTATTTCTATACTGAGCATGATGTCATACGGTATGGAATACCGTCTTGGCCAGCTGGGTTAGCTGTCCTGGCTATGATCCCTCCCAGCTCCTTGTGCACCTGGCAGAGCATGGGAAGCTGAAAAGTCCTTGACCAGTAAACTGCTTAGCAACAACTAAAAACATCAGTGTGTTATCAACATTCTTCTCATACTAAATCCAAAACACCACACTAGGAAGAAATTTAACTCTATCCCAGCCGAAACCAGGACAAGGAGACAAGTTCTACAGTGAACGGGTCTATTTTAAACAGGCAAGACAGACTCTGGATGGTTTTCATGCAGAGCCACCACTTCTTCCTCTACATTGTTCTGCCTCTGAGGATGATTCCTCCCTCAACACTAGTGCTGATCATTCAGTCCCACCATCTGCTACACCTTTCCTAATCCCATACAAGCTAGTGAGGAGTCTGCATTAGGGTCCTTCTCACCCACTGCTTGCAAACCAGACAAAACAGTGGGGTGATGGGGTGATTAACCTGGAGCTCCCCCATTACTCAGACTTCTCACGACTGGGGTTGAGTAGATGGTGCATCCCTATCTCTTTGCCTAGTCAGATCAGACTATTTTCTGTAAAGCCAGTTCACTACGAGCGACAATTTTGCTTCCTTGTAGAGACTGTTTGCCGGTGTTATTCTGGGCTAAAAGGCAAACAAATGAAAATCCCAGTGTGAAGGTTAATGTGGAAATCCTCCCGAGAGACTAATATAGAACAATGTGCATTTCCTCTACCAGGCTATTTAAAAGATGTCAAGCACACAGATGCCACTCTCTTCTGCTCAGAGACACTGTAACTGTGACCAGTGAGCCATACTGGGCAGAAAGAGCATTCCCAAAGGCATAAAAGATGAAGGGTTTGCTTCTAGAGTAGTATCTCTGGAGACACAACATCTCCATCTTATGACAACCACTAGCCTCCTGTAGTCCCAGCTGACGTCAGGCAAGACTAGTTAATATTCGAAGCTAAGCAGAAGGCAAATATATCCAAACCACTAGCATTTCGATAGAGATCACAGTACCTAAAATAGCCACCACCTCGTCGTCCTGGATGACTTCTAGGGATCCCGAGACCACAAAGCAAAGAGCATCAACGCTTTCCCCAGCGTGATAGATGAGGTCCCCCGGGGCGCAATGGATCGTCTGAAACTCCACAGCCAGGGCTCGCAGGCAGCCGTCGCTAGCCAGCCGGAAGGCAGGGTGCTCATTAAAAACTTTCCGGTTTAGGTGCACGCAAATATCTGCTCTCATGTCCTTTGGGCAAATTGAGAGAACCTGAATAAAAGAAAGATGAAAAATAATCAGCTGCGAATATGACACCGGGCCAGCGCGCGCTTCATGGAATAACTGAACTGATGGATCTTAAGATCCGCCTGGGTGGATCTTAAGATCCATCCATCCAGTTATTTCATAAAGCTTCTGGTGGGAGTTTTATCTTGAATTGGGGTAGTCTTTTTCTACCCATCTACTGCTTTCACTGCAGTTGAAAGGGTGATGTGGAAGAAGGGACTATTCTGTTACACTGTTCTCATTCCTAAGACTTTTCACACTTGTTTTCCAGAATTGCAGGTGGCACTACTATGTCCTGTCTGTGGGTATCCCTCCAGACTTGGTGCCCAGACTATCCGCCCGCTGCTACGCTTAATCCCTGCAGGAGCACAGAACGGACGCTCAGAGCTGAAGGAGCTTGAAGACATGCAAAGACGGACCATTCACAATAGAAAACACTGCATTTTGCTCACATCCAGAAAACCTAGTCTTCAAAAGTCTTGATGTAGATGACCACTTACCGACACGTATCCAAACACACCTAGGGTTTAGTTTCAGTGCCGTACAGACATATAGTAAGTAACCTGCCCTGGAGGGCTTACAGACTAGAAAATCCAAAGAGCTTGGGATTAAAGTAAAAAGAAAGTATTATGAAACCTTATGAAATGTAAAGTAAAGGTGAGTGAAAAACTGTCCTGTGAACATGAAGATGTCTTCATAGCTGATCAATTAAATAAGACCTTCAATTAATTTCTTACCTTAAATAGCTTTCCCTATTGAAATAGCAACACAAATACACCTGAAGAAAGAAAGTGAAAACCTGTGGGTCTTGTTAGGTTTGTAAACTGTGCGTTTAATATTTGCACATCCTCCTAAACACACTAACATCCTCATAACCCTAAAATGCACAGTAGCTAATTGCACTGAGAAACATATAAAACCTTTTAAAGTTTTCCTAGGATAAATAATAGCAAAGAGCATGAGATTAACAGCACCCTGGAAGATTCATATAAAGAAGACTGCCGATCAATAGTACTGATTAATTTCTCATTGTATGGAATTAATCTGGCAGCTTGCTCTACAGACAGTGTGAGAGACAGGGACATTGGGTCAATGTGTTGACTACCATTGAATATTAGCAGAGGGAGACTCTGGTAAACCTGACTAAGCTTTGAGGCAAATGGTCATGTTAATATTGAAGTAAAGCCACGATTTTAATTTCTGTTTAATGCAGAAGAGGTATAAAACATATTACTGTAAAGTATTTCTAAAGGTCCTAAAGCATAGAATGGGAAAATAGTAAACAATTTCTAGTTTAATAATAACATTTAGTCCCTTTCTTATTTCAATAGGTCAAAGTTCCTTTGCGGTCAAAGATACAATGAATGCAAAAAGGTGAAGTAGAAGTTATTCTCCTATGCTCCGTACTATGACAGTCTGAGGCTAGAAGGGGCTACTGCAACCATCTGCAATAACCTGTTGCACTCACAATTTCCACATCAATCCCAGAATACCCAGTAAAATTATAGCCTAGAAGGCCTTGATTTAATGTTTTCAAATGATATAGGGTAGTTGTTCCAATGGACAGCTACTCTCTCTTTTAAAACGTGCTGTTTCTGAACTGATTTTTTTTTTAATTTTCAGCCAACAACCAGCGGATCTCATCCTGTTGCTCAGAGACCTGCAATCATTGAAAATCTCTTCCACATGTAGGTGTTTATAGAATATGACCAGGTCATCTCTCAATCTCATCTTGAATAAACAAGAGAGGTGATGCTTCGTGTGCCTAACACTATGAAGCACAGTATCTCTCTGGAAACTCCCCCATAGCATGAGGTTTTCTCACAACCACCTTCCCAGATATACCAGATAATTAGGTTTTATTTGATTTAACACAGAATAAATCAATTCGGCTTAATGCTATTTTTCTGTAACAAAATGTCGTACAGAACACATTAAAATACCCTCCATAAGTCTGTTTTATCATAAAAATTAATACATTTGACAAGACATATTCTCCATAAACCACCATTTGCATTAGTAATAATGTCTTGTCTGAGTTACTGTTTACCATATCCCATATCACATTTCCATAATTTTATTAGGGGCAAATGTCAATTTTACAAACTTATACTTACCTGAGTCATTCCATTTACCACTAGAAATACGGGCACACCTTAGTTTTTCCAGTAAAAAACAAAAATTACTTTTGAGAATGATTATTTCACCTCAGCCCTACTTCTGGATCAAACAGAAAGTTCGTCTTTATTATAATAAAATAGAAACATGCCATCTTTCTTCTTCTCAATAGTAATTTAATGAAAAATTCTGCTTTCATTTGTATCATGATTGATGATTAACATTTTTATCTACTCTTGGACCTAAATCATGGTTTGAAGTTTTTTACGTCCCTTTAATACTTTCAGTAATGTAAGTGCTTTTGACTTAACAAAGCTATGAATTCTCAAATACTGCTTTTAAGAAAAATGTGTGTATTCATACATGACTGATTTCCAAATTTTATCTTTTAAGCTTCTGAACTGCACGAAAAATTGGTTAAACTATTGCAGAGGTTGTTACTGTAAGATCTGGAGATGTTCCAGGACCCTTTTTTTTTTGGAGTGTAAATTAATTGTGTCCCTCAAGAATAAAAGCCACTCAGATGCAAAGCAGCATATTGTTTCCTCACAAATACTGAGTTAGATACAGAGTATTAAAAGTGAGCACTTAAAGCATTACTCTTTTTATAGACACAACAAACATATCTATCATCACACACTGTAATATGAAGAGACAGAAAAAAATCCATTGCACAGAAAAAGTCAGTCTTAGAAAGCATAATTCAGGAATTTTCTGATGTCATGATAAAGTGATTCTCCTAATGACATATTACTGTATGGAGATACATGGAGATATCACTTATCAACTAGTACAGCAGTAAATGAGTAATGATCCAAGAGTTAGCCAGGAACAAATATTCTTTATTTCAGTTTTCTTGTCTGCTAYGCTGCAAGTACTGAGAACAGAGAATGAAACAGATGACAACTAAAAGAAATACTTAATATTAAAAGATTTGGCAAAGGAGCTTTGACTGATAAAGATAAATGTAGATATACCTAGGGGAAAAAAAGAACAAAGACAATCTCAATATTCAGCTATGTGTTTGCTCCAAGCACAGGACTTCATGAGCTCCAACCTGACTTTGCAGCACTTCGTTTTGTCTTTACAAATACCAACATCATGAATTCAGAAGGAGTCTCACAGATGCCACCAGCTTCTCTATTAGTTGTACTGTAGAAAGGGGTTGTTGGTGACACAGATTACAGTCTGTAGTAATTTTCCTGCTTCCAAAGAAGACACATAATGTGATATAGGATCACACAGAAGCATTTGGAAGCTAATGATAAATAGTCCAGAGATCCTAAGAGCAGAAAATGAGAAAATGAGCACTTCAAATTCAGATAAATATTCTTCTGAAAATGATCCCTTATTGATAATACAAGACTTCGACATTCTTACTGTGAAATGTTCTGAGATGTCAGCATTTTTAAGGCAGCATGCAACTAAAAAGATACAAACTAGTAGCAACGTGATTGTACATGAGTCCATATGGTGTACAAATGCACACACATGTGTGTAAAAGAGAAATTCAGTTTAAGGGAGAGGATATCCTGTAACGCTCAATCTACTGTTTCACTGTCAGGGAAATGCCTCCAACACTTYGAGTTAGTAGAACCAAAGTTCAGCTGCGACATTTGTTTTAGCCTGTATATTCTTTCAGCAGCGTATCAAAAACCACCAAGACAAATTTCTGAAGAGGAAATTTCCTTAGAGATTACAAGACCTTTCTCAGTGAAACCTGTAGTTTATAAGCAAGGCAGGATATTAAGGTTGCTGACTGCAGTGCTTTACTAACTGATGGTTTTGGAGCACTTGACTTGGAGCAGGCAGTCTGCAGGGACCAGATGCTTGTGCTGCTACAGAAGTTGCTCCGTAATAAATCTGTAGCCACAGACTTTGCAGCCAGCTTTCCCATATGCATCCAAGCAGCATGAAAGAACAGAACCTGATATGTCTCAGTGCAAAATCAGAGGAGAATGTTGAATTCTACCCAGAGGAAAATCTTCACTGGCTATATAAGCTGTGTTTCTACCAGAAAAGGAGCAAGGCTCTATGCCACACATGAACAGTACACATGTATCCACAAAGATCTGAACCACTACAAAGCTGAGAGAGGAGAAAGTAAAGCACAGAATAACATTTATCACTTCCCTTCTCTGCACAGAAAATTAAACCTCCTCAAAGTCAATATAAGACAATTGCTGAGCTCTGCCATCGTCACCGGGCACCCAGCTGATACAAACCCCAACACAGTGACACCCAGTGCAGAGATTCAACACCACTGTCATCTCTGGAGCACCCTATGGCATACGTAAAATGCTGGCAGAGAGTGAAAAGCTTGTGGTTGCTGCTAGAGATTGGGAAAGGCAGTAACTAGCCCTGGAAGACTCATAGGGAATTGGCACAAAACGTCTCACGATCTTTTCAGCTTGAAATCTGTAAGGAGGGAATAAAATTCCCAAGGAGGTTCCATCTGATTTTTTTCCTCTCCCATCCATTTCCTCAGCATGCTCAGGCATATTAAGGTAAGCCCCCTGAACAGCTCAAACAACTCTATGGGGTGCAGAGATCATACAGAACTCACAGAAAAGCAAATGAATCGAAACAAAAACTGTACAGATTAAGAGTGTGTCCAAACAATATCTTTTAGGATGGGCTTAAGTATTTTTAAAAAAATCTTTCCCAGCTGGAAAACACTACAGGATGGCTTGACAAATATTACAGAACCTGTTAAGACTTGTTAATGAAAAGGGCAGAGGCCAGTGAATCGTGAACACTATCTCTTTGTAATTCTCTTTCAGGACACAAGATTCTCACTTTCTCGAGGTTGTAGCTAGGGGATATATTGACTGATATTCAATCGAAGAGCTCAGTCTTACTGGTGGAATAACAAGGACTGTTTTCTAAATGAATAACCATAACAAATATTGGARATACTAAAAAATGTCAGCTTTGACAATAAATAAAATAAACTCCTCCAACTTCTAATCAGTTATAGGCCACAGATAGCTCTTTTTATTTTGTGGAGAAAGGCCACTGGGTTTTCAGACATATTCAGCAGTCATAATCAAGGTCAGTTATTTCCAAAAAAACCACAATAGCCTCTAGGCACCTGACCAAGTTATCCAGATTTTTAGAAGGATTTGGCTCATTTGAGTGTTGAATTCTTTTGCAGACCTGGCTAAAAGTGTTACATTCGGCACTGGATGAAGGCCAAAGAGGCAAAAGTAAGAAAAGAGCTGATTGGCAAATCACAGAGCATTTTCCTGTAATAATCAGGTAATTTTGTAAGTAACTCAAAGGTGATGTATGGAACTGAGCAGTTATTAACCCTGCATGCATTAGGGTAATCTTTGAATTCGTGGTGAATCACTGAATATCGTGGCACTAAGAATTAAATTTCAGCAGCAATGGTGTGCTCCGTTTTAATTGCACTAAAATCCAAGGTCTCTTGGATTTAAATGCTCAGAAACCGAGAACTGAAAATCAACTCTAATAAGTTGAGTTTGGCTTGTTTTCTCATTAACAATACATGATCTGAACCAGCGATCAAAATGGTTAGATTCAGCGGTATAGTAACAAAATTAACCACTTTTTAACTGAGCAACAAGTGTTAGACACATTAAAAAATCCCTAGACACTGCCTCTCGATTACATTAAATTCAGTATTGTCAACACAGATAGAATCTGGCTCAAGGTCTGAAAAACAGGGGAAGATGAGAGGCATCACCATGTGTTTTAAGGACTCAAGTGGTTCACCAGCGCAGGGCCTGCTGGTTTGTCTAACACACTGTGGCACACCGGTAAAATTCACCAGTGACCCAAAGTAGCAGATCCCAGGTTGCCTAAGGGTTGCAGAAGTCTCAGAACAGTTAAAGGTTTTCCTGTTTTCAGTTTTGCTATAATATCTATCCCAAGCACAATCATCACATGAGCTTCTAATAGGGCAAAGGATAGCAGACTACAGGGAATTCTATCATTAAAATCAACTTTTTAGATAAAAGAAAGAAAAATAAGCATCAGAAAGAATATGGCATACATCAAAGAATCTCTCAAGACACAACATTTTTTGGAGTGACGACTTCTGGCACAAAGGCCACCCTTGGAAGAATGGAGTCGATCAATGAATTATTTTATTTTGCGCTTCTTCTGGACGTGGCTTTATATTCTAACATGCAGCATTATGTAAAGACATTCAGGGGTGAAAGCATTAAGGAAAGAGATCTGGAGAAGACCTTCCCCTAGTTGTGGTCTCTGGAACTGACAGCCTCTCTGTCAGCTCCATCCCCTTGGTGGCAGTGCTCAGGAAAATGCCCGACCCATGCACTTGGGTATTTCTTCCCCCAGAAAGTAAGCTCATGAGCTGCTCCATAGCCATGGTGTATAGCCCTGGCATTTCCTCAAGCATGGCAGGTTCATAGTTCAATCTGTATCAATCCCAAGATGAACACATCCAAGAGGCAGAGATAATTGTGGATAATCTTTCCTGGCTCTGCACAGTGCATACAGGAGGTAAATAATCCATACCATCCATAAAGGTGAAACAGAAAGCCCCACCGGTGCACAGGCCCCGCTCTTGGACCCGTGTGAAGGACAGTGAGACCCTGACCGTCTCTCCTGCATCCCGCTCTCCAAAGAACCGTGGATTGCAACTGTACCTGGTCCTAGCTCAGCTCTGTGAGGTGAGGGAAGACTTCTTGTTCACCTCGTCCCGATCTGCAAGGAACGACCAACAACCTCGCCTCTACAACGAAACAAAAATACTTGTCCAAACGATTTTTACCTTCCCTCTTCAGCAGGGAATTGTATGTAGCTGTCACACCTAATTTTGCAGAAGTCCTCTTTGGCCATGAAGTTTGGAAGCCTTCTACCCCGGTCATCCACGAGGAAATCCAGCCAGCACTTACAGACACCTCTATGTGATGGGACACCATGGGAATGGCAGCCTGATTCCCCTATTCGTCTCAGGGTATCACTAGTTATTACTACAGCTCTTGAAGATCTTATTAACAGCAAACACGACTAAACTGCACTGTCCTTCTGTAGATTAATGTTCAATAAAGTTACAACCTGTGTCTATTTACCATAAACCCATCTCTCCTGTATGAAAGCTTAGTGGGCCAGCAGTGAATAGTTTTAATACTGTTTTATTTTCCCATGATTTCCATTTCAGTCATTGCAATGTGGAATTGGCTCTCATTATTCGAATCACCATTGATGCTTAGGTTAAGACTAAATAGATGCCTTTTTTCTCTTTCAACCTATGGCTTTTCTGAAGGAATCGACKGTTAAAACATGATAGACACTTATTTAATAGCTTTCTGAGCAAATCCTAAGCCATACAACAGCACAGAGGTCAAGAAGAGAAAATCTTTGGGTTTTACTGACATTTCAGAACGTTATCATTAGATGAGACCTTGAGACATCTGCATGTTAGTTAATGGTTCTTCTGCTTTCATGTATAATGACCTATTTCTTATAGAAGAGCTAATATCTATAAATTTTTCATTTTCTGCCTAGAGATTTCAATAAAAACTAAGAGATTTGAATTCAGTGTGTGTTTCATATATCAAATTATTACTGTAAAGATTTTTTCAGCTGCTTAAAAATGGTCATATACAGAGAAGGTACTGCCTCTTTTTTACCTCTCTCAAAAAACCAGGTTCTGCTGGATGAGAGATACTGTTTAGTATATAAAGGCTGCTTAGTTTTTTCATGTTTTTAGTTCTGTTTATTATTAGATGAATAACCCCGAAACCTGTTGCATTAAACATAAAAAAAAATTCCATCTTGTTTGAGCCACTGTTACAYCAGGAGACAAGAGTCCATGTGCATGTATTACATATATCATCCCAGCTGTCAGAGGAGGGCTCTCATGTTTAAGTGATTTAAGATTATGGATCAGAGGCCACTTGCTTCCCCTTAAGTAATAATAATAAATACACTAATGCTTTTAGTGTCATTGTTAATTCCTTATTTGTGAACACTCAGAGACAGGCTGAAGCACTGTGGTTTGAAGACAGGATTTGAAGATGAGCTATTCCCAAGGAGAACAGGGAAGCTAAAATTACGTGCTTAAGGCACCATCACTTCAGTGTGGGAGGAAAAGTCCTCTTCCACATACAAGGACAACAGGTTGGGGCTTTAAAACAAAATTCTGTTCAGGACAGCTTGCTCTCACAAGCAGCAAGGACTAGATYTTCGTTAAAATTCCTCCATGCCAACTTCCACTTTGCCTTCAGTTCCCATCTCTTCCTTACCAGTTTTAGTCAATATCTACTTTGGGACTACACACTGAATATGTCATTCAAGAACAGATATTTGAGCTCTGATGCAACAAATCTACACATATTAAGTGGTAATAATATGTGTACAATCAGGTTATTAACTTACATTTTAATTTCAAGCATATGAATTTAAAATCTTTATTTATCAAAGAAACACATGCACATGTGTTTATCTTTACTCCACCAAAYTGCTAGGATTGTTTATCACCATAGGAACCTACTGTAACACTCATATAAGAAACTCATTCTTTGTTAGTACATTAACCTTTTTGTTCTTTGAATTTGGATTTCAAAACAAAGCCATTTCAACATGCTGAGTGACTGAATGAAATGTATTATAAATTTGTGGCAAATGATGTTGCAAAACACATTCCAGTGTGACAATGCAGATATATTTGGAACAGTTTAGGATGTAATACTGTATGTTAGGTTGAAAAACATCCTTGGATGATGGAAACTGTCTGAGCTGTCTGATGGAAACTGAGAAGTTGAGAAATTCCTCACTAATTATCATGTGTCATGAGTACAGGTGTTTTGCAAGATAATAAGAAGCTTATTGAAAAGTTCATAAAAATTAAGGAAAATGGGAAATTATGTSATGCAAAGATATCCAGACAACAGACTGGTCAGAATCTCTTTATCGGAGCTTTGAAAACTAGACTGGAAGAAACCCCTAAGGTCACATCCAGGCTGTCAGACAAAGCAATGCAGAGAAGCGATTCAAGACCTGGGGCAGTAATCCCCTATTCCAACCTACGCTGGAGCACTATCTGGATTTAGCAGGTCAGCTGCAGGTGCAATGTAGTCCCACTAGCCCCACTGTGTCTACGGTAATAAATCTKACTTGACTCTGTGTACCTTGGAGGTCCCTACCGTGCGCTCCCATCCACTTGCTGCTCTAGGGTTAGTACAGATGGATTCAATTTAAATGCAGAGGGTCTTACGACAGGGCTTGAAGGGGTAATGAAGGAATGCAAGAGAAACGATCCACTCTACGTGACTAGTCTCTGGGACTATACCACTGTTTCTATCATTTCTCAGCTGGGATTTACAACATTCTCTCATTTGTTTTGGTGAAGCACATTATAACACCTTCCTGAGCGGAGATAAAGGTAGGAAGGCTGCCTGGCTACGACACAGCTTTCCACCCTTTTGCTAAAAGAAATCCTGACTTTGGCTAAGGTCCCGCAGCTGAAAGCAAACTGCCTGATCCTTACACTCGTACAGACCCGGGGATGCTCAGTGCGGGCACTACCGGCCGCTGGTGCTGTTGCTTTTGAGACTTGCAGGCTGTAAGGGATACAAAACACCAAAATATTCAAACCGGTGCTCAAGTTCTTACGTTTATCTTGCCTCTGTTCTTCTGTAACATGTGCTTTTCTGGGAAGTTCGATTAGATGCAACTACTGATGTCCAGATGCAGAGGTTCCTGAAATCCTTCCACTGTTTTAAATAGGTTTTGGATCCAGGCCTAAGTTTAGGCAAGTCTTTACCAAGGGAAAATTGTTAAAAACCTAAGTCACAGATTTTACAGCCATATTAATTATCTAGCTAAGCAGCCACTACTGTCTTACAGACCAGAGAACACTGCTTACCATGAGTCGAAGAATATGGCTCTAACTGCATTTTTATAATCTATAAAACCGGACATGCAGAAACTATGGAAGGAAATTTCAGTAATTAAAGCATAGGTTCTCCTAATTAACTGCAAAGCATCATTAAAATCTAATGAAACTGTAGTGGAATAATACAGGATTCTGGCTTAACTGCAAGGAGATAAATGCAAATGAAAGTTGAATTTTCACATGGTTTTGAGTTTACACAATAGGACTGAATGCATTTACAGTAGTTTACAATACAAAAGCTCACTTTTAACACTGTATGAATCAGCATTGGGAAGTTAGGGTATTAGTGTATAAGAAGTTAACATATTAAAGAATGTGACATACTGAAGCACAAGAATCAAAGAAATCAAAATCCTTGTTACTTAAAATAGTTGTATTTGTGATGGTAAACCAAATTTCACAGCAGATGATTAATAAGATAACTGCTGCTGCATCAGCATGATGTAAGACTAAATTTTTCAGTGTAGCGACTTCATTTTGGCATATCTGAACAAGCTGCATCATCATTCCATATTACGCAGTAGATTCAACTGAAGCAAGAACTTCAAAGCTCTGCAAGCACTAGACATTTTAAGATATTAATCTGCCATGACGCTTCCTTACGCTCCCTTGGACACTCGCCTTTTAAGTTCTTAGGAGGGAAATCTTCACGGAAACTGGAACGGGAATGCCTAATTTCAGCTGATGTGCATCAGGTCCACAGAAGCCACAGGAGCATCGCCGATCTCCACTGACCAAAAATCTAGACCTAAAACTATTATATCTTGCCTACATTCAAGGTATCGCAGGTGGAAACTCTTCCATCTGACTTCAGCTCTCTAAAATATCCAAGGCTAGACAGACTCGCTGCACATACCATGGAGAAAGAGAAACCCTGAGGAGAATTCACTTGGTCTGTCCTGGCACACAATGAATCACTCTCCGAAGATGACCTTCTCCTTTAATCAGCTTTTGAAGAAACCTAAATGACCAGTCCTTTCTGAGGGCTAAAGTCCTGTACGACTTCTACCCCCCTATGGCTGCCAGCAGTGCCACATTTTCTGTATCTCCCTACCAAAGGCCTTAACTTCTAGCCGAGAGATTTTAGCTCAAGGAGATTAATCTCTACTGCCATTAAATCCTACACTAATTATGCTGATGGACATGTCAATGTCCTGGGCATCAGCAGAAGGTCCAAGACAATCAAACTCATTTCATTGCAATTCACAGATGCCAATACTTTTCAGAATAATACTGATGTAGGTTAGACACCTAATTATGTTCTTGGAATAATTTGAAGACCAATTTCCCGTTGATTTCAATAGTTAAGTACATTAAAATTATATAGTATTTAGGCAAAGTAAGACTGGAAAGCAGAAAACATTTACCATAATGAAAAATAAAGGCATATTTCCAAAGCAGCAAAACAGTCCTTTTTTAAAACATTCAGTTTTTGATCCAAACACAAACATCATAATGGAGTAGCATGCAGTTAAGAATTTGTTAGTAAGTTATATGCTGTTATACAGTCCTGTTTCTACGAAAGTACACAATGGACACAAATTCTTGCTATCTAAATTGTTACCTCATGTACTCATACCTTCTCTGTGTCAATTCCTTTAGACATGGACCAGGTTGAGACAATATAATCCATGACTCTCTCACTAAGGCCTTTTGGGACTTGATATAATTTTAGGAAATCCCTCACATTGTTCAGCATCTCATGGTATCGGTTGGTGTTAGCATACATTTGCTGGAAAATGGTGGTGACGTTTCCAAAAATAGTTGCATAAAGAAGAGCTGAAAAAAACCAAAAGTAATTAAAAATAAATATGTATGCTCCAGTAAATGCTACTCACAATGCAAGGATAACTTCAAAGGATTTTATGTATCATYACAAATTACTGCAAATGCATAGGGGTAAATTGAAAATATCTATTTATGCACATACTCTCACATACATATGTGT
This sequence comes from Oceanodroma leucorhoa, assembly GCA_030449065.1. NCBI lineage: Eukaryota > Metazoa > Chordata > Aves > Procellariiformes > Oceanodroma > Oceanodroma leucorhoa. The sequence continues at coordinate 6,751,850 of JASVER010000044.1, read as the reverse complement.
ACAGAGTTATTTATTGAATTTACCTATACAGCTCATACAGCCACTTAGTCTGCATTGATTTACAAAATCAGTCATACAGATAATGTCCACACATGGAGTTATTTAAAAACAGCCGGTGCATTTTAACTCTATACCCTATACTAATCCAAACTAATTTTCAAATGTAGCTTCAGCCTGCCAGTAAACCTTGAAGTCACTGTCCAAAGAATCATGTGGATCTCCTGTAAGATCGGCTCAGCTACCACGTGCTATGAGTAAACAATGGCCTCAGTCCCAAAGAATAAATGAAATGGAGAAGAAAGGAACCTGGGAAGCCTGGCAAGGAGATATCTATGCAGATCGGCTCCTGTGTCAACGGCCAAGGTGTGCACAAGAAAGATTCAGAGTGGCATTTCACAGTCCCATTTCACAGCCAGCCCCAGCAGATGACTTGGGTATGTCATGTCAACTCTAGATGTCAGTCACTAATGATTCCAAAGAGAGAAAAACTGGCTTAGTGAACAATAGGAAGTCCCAAGTTACCTCATTGCTGAGGACATATCACTAGGGCAGGAGGAGGACTCGGTAGAGTAGGAAGCACTACCTCAAACCCACTCCTAGAGTTACCTTCTTTTCTGGTTTCATTCTCCCCTTTCCAAACACACCACCATTACTGTCAAGCTCAGCCAGTTGAGTTGTGCAACACCAAAGAATGATATGCCGTATTCGAGAAAATCACGTTTTAAGTAAGCCTTTCCAATCGAAAAGGCATCAACCTCAGTATACTATTACAAGTGTGATACCATGAACACTATTTGATGGACAATGGTTAATTTCTGAAGCTTAAATTCAGCAAAGCATTTAAGCAAAAACTTAAATGCACACCTTTGCTAGGGCTGTCTTGAATAGCAGTGGATTGAAAGACACTCTTCAAGTCAAGCAAGTTTAAGGTGCCTTATTGAGTCACAATATAATTACCCTTGCAAGCAAGCCCAAAATGATATTCTTCCATTAGGCGTTACAGATTTTGCAGAAAAGAGAATTATTCTGATATCTCATAATGCCAATGTGCAGCCCTTCACTTCTCTTGACACTATCAAATACACAGAAATGTGCCTGTCATTTTTAATAATCTTTGCTCAGAGGTACTTTATAGCAGAATGCAGCTATGCATTTCCGTATTGCTTTTTTGAAAAACAACTGGAGCCTCCAAATGGCAAGAAATAACCCACTGTGAAAGGAAAAATGCCTTCCATCTCTCAGTGCATAACGTCTTCCCTCTACACAACCCATTTTTACCTCATTCCAGAAAACTCACTTTGTTTCATACTCATTTATTGTTGTTTATCACCCCTATTTGAGAGGTGGCATTTTTAAAGAAACATGGTGCTTTCCTAAAACCTGTCTAATAGAAAAATTGTACTTCCATTTCTCACAGTGCTTTTTACTATGTCCATGTAAAAATTAGATGCTGAAGTTCATCAGAAATACGATGGTCATTGTTTCATCAAAGTCTGGGGATTTTTAATCTCAACACACAAGATCATATCAAACAAGGTCACACAATGTGTAGCAAAGATGAACAGGAGGTTTCAGTTTTAGAAAACACAGCAGACTAATACTCTATGTGATGTCCAGAAATAAAGCTCTTTGCAAGGGTAGGTTTTTTCCTTGCTTTACGGATTGTTGTATCATATCTGCTAGCTACTGAAAGGTTTTCTCTACCTCTGTACCCATTCAGATRCATATTTCTTCACTGAAAGGGTTGTCAAGCATTGGAACAGGCTGCCCAGGAAAGCGGTCGAGTCACCATCCCTGGAGGTATTTAAAAGACATGTAGATGTGGTGCTTAGGGACATGGTTTAGTGATGGACTTGGCAGTGTTAGGTTTACAGTTGGACTCGATCCTAAAGTTTTTTTCCAACCTAAATGATTCTATGATTCTATATCAACACTCAGAGTATAAAAATATGTGGATTRTAAAGAAGTCTAGATGGATGAATGCCACCTGACTTTTTTCTTTCTTTTTTTTTTTCAGCTTTCACCACTCTCTGGACTTTTGTAGTAGGACAAACATGATGAAGTGTCACTTCTTCTAAGTGCAACATTCCTCATCCTTCGGAAGAACAGTTGCTGATTTATCATGAACTCAGCTCATCAGATATGTGAGTGCAGAATATCTCGTCTTGCCCTCTGATGTCAGATGCATCTGAAAATGACTCTGACTATAAATGTAAAGAGAAGTCATAAGTGTCCCCTCAATCCTGTCTTTCTGCATGAGTAAAATTTATGCAAGCCTGTAACTACAGCTAGACTGCATATGCAATTGCAGTGCATACAACCGAATTGGCCATGCAAACCTACACAGAAGACACAGGCTGATTAAAAATGTGACACAGTGCCCTGTAAGTTGGAAAAAAAGAGATTCAACTCTGACACCTGCCAGGTTGGAAACGGCTAAGAATGCCACGGTGAAAACAGCTTGTCTGAAGCAACTGGCACATATTACCTCCTCTGCAAAAAAAATGTCTCTTTGGCAGAGACAATTGTAGAAAATACACAGCCACAAGAAAAATTCTAGTTYTGTGCCTCTTAATATAGGGTCCTGGAAAGTTGTACTTAAGACRACTATGTTTGTTCAAGAAATTAAGGATAGAATAGATCATTGGATCAAGCCTGCAAAATTGCTGGAAGCATTACCCAGCGGTACCTCACTAAGCCAGAATTCACGAGCCTACACGCTGTAGAGTCTGCACAGACAAAACCAGCAGTACCCCTCTGTTGGAAATCAAAGGCATCCTTTGCCTCCTATTGGAAATGGTAAGACACATGGTTGAGTTCGTCCAAAAATTCCACTTTTCTTACAGGTTACTGCATGGGGGTCCTTTGGCAAACATTTAAAAGGAATCTACTTAGATCTGCACAGCTTTGAAGCTGTGCCTCAAAGACTCTCCTCGCTTGTGGCGCTTCCCTGCGCCAATAGTTGCTGGGACAGGTTTGTTGTTTTTTGGGGGAGAGTACATTTTTCATAAAGTGGCATGGAAAATCCACCTCTCTCTGTAAATCAGCTCCCCATCCCTGCTCTCTRTATGATACCTAGAAAAGGGGGTCATTTAAAAAAAGCTGATATTTATTGTTTTGCAGGTCTTGGTATGCAACAAAACAAGTTTGTGCTGATAAATAATAATATATAAATGATATATATATAAAAATAATAAATATATAAATAAAATAATTCGCATTGCATTTGTTACAGCTGTTGTGACACTCCTATACAGGGAAAGGGTCCTCTGCTTGGGAGGCTCTCCTGAGAAGAGGCTAGTCCRCCTTAAAAATACGAGTTACCTGCCTTTGCTATTCCCCACCCAACTTTAGGCGGGGTAATTGCATTAGCTGCAGATAGGACAGAGATGAGACAGAACAGAGAAGAGGTGAGCTGGATCAGCTCCTTAGTTGGCAGAGATGTCTCAGCTCAGGGAGCCGACAACCTCCAGAACCCACTGGATCCCCTATGCACAGACGCACACGTGCAGGTATGAGCACACATGTGGACACGCTGGTGAGCATTTAACACTGCTCTTGCCTTTCTCAGCCTTTAAAGGTTTAAGACTCYCCATGAATAACCCTTAGTGCCTGTAATTAGCCAACGAAGATTTCTCAGAGCATCCCTATTACAGCAAACTGTAATTGTTGAAGTGCCAAGTGTAAACCTTACCCCTCATCTTTAAAAAACCAAAGGCAGAGGAGCACTACCGAGGGCATTTCACTTTTGCTGTATTTTAATTATTTTTGGCAAGGGGAACTGGCAGTAAAGATCATTTGCAAAAGGTTCTGAAGGAAATAAAATAGTGTGCCTCTCTTGACAGCAAGAGGATTTAAACAATCTCTAAAGAACTCTCTAAAGGTATACATACACTTCAATAGTTTTAATTTAGTCTCTCCATTTACAAGAAACAGAAGAGATGATGCTACAGAGGTTGAAGGTTAAATTACCCAATTTCTTGAAATGACTAGTAGGGTCAAACTGCATTTATCCACCTTCTCTATAATGCCTCACATTTCTCCAGACGTTTCCTGTTATGTTTCTACAGTCGTGCAATGCTAATTTACTTAATTGTCCAGTGTCTGTAAATCTGGAACAGTCTTCACCAGATTTCACAGAGATCAAATGGATACAATGATGCAGAAGTATTTTTTCTCAGTCCTAAAGGTGTGGTAGGTGGTTCAACTCTTATTTTAATTTCTATTTTTACTCCTCAGTGCTGAAAAATCTCCCCTAAATTATATACAAGGATCTAAGTGCTATATATTTTTATATATAAAATGTGTGTTACTAGATTTGTACACACATAAAAGTTTTGAATGATTTAGCAATAGTGTTACATAATCTTTATGCCTGTTTAAAAACAAGGAACTTTCTAAAAAAAAATAAGACTCAGAGTTACCTAAATTATCCCAAAGCATTTCAGATCTCTTATTATCCTGACCGTATGCTAAATATGTCCAGATAGAAACATCTGCCTGTAAGAACTGAAGACTTGATTGAGAGATCTAATTTTCCCTATGGTCTGCTCTATGCTAATTAATCTAAGCATATACAATATACCTTTAAACTGTAACTGTAAAGAAAAGATGATGCCTTGATCCTGGAAGAATATAGATATTCATTTTTGCATACTGAGGCTAGCTGCAACTTCTTCAATGAATTTTTGGATTTAGGTATTCCTATAAGATTATTAGATTAATATTATTAAAGCTATATAATTCATGAGAGATTCAATACAAACCCCCAGATACTAGATATAATTAGAYATAAGCCCAGTACCCAAGTATCTGATTTATTATTTTAAAAGCAGAGCAGTTTTCTGTTATTCCCTTCCACCTCACCTTAATACATCTGATTATATTGCAAAACATTTGCAGGCACTATTCGGTGTGACGCCTGGCAGCACAGGGCACTGTCCGCCTCCTAAATTCAACAGCCTCACTGAGACGCAGCAGCAGCAATAGGCTGCCGCTGACACAATGAACAGCCTTCATCAAATCCATCAACATTATCCAACAAAGTGTATTACTCGGAAGAAAATAATCCTTCTAAGCCTCCTCCCTTATCACCGCCTTACAGCACTTTTTTGATGCCTGCCCCGTCCTGCCCCCCAGCCTCAGCCTCCCACCTCCACTCCGCAGCGACGCTCCCGCCTGCCAGCTGTGCTAGCGACAGCACCAACACAACCCTGCCATTTTACAGGTCTTCAAAAAGCCAATTTTAATTTTGAATCCTTGGCCCCAGTAAAAATTGTCCTGTTAAAATACACTCCCCCATTCCAGCAATGCTGACACCAATTTTACAGCAGTGTTTAATCAGTGTTCTAAATACAATTACAYCCCATTTACAGGGAGGGGATATCAACACCAGAGCACACCAGCTTTCACATTTTACCTCCAAAAGTACCCAAAGWAAAAAAAAAAAATCTCTCCTCCAATTACACTTGCAGCCATATCACTGTACTATCCTGTGCCACATAATCCAATATATTTATCCCCCCATAAGCCCCAACAATGCATTGTTACACCCACTTTGCAGAGGAGAAGCTTAATGGGCAAAGGTCTGGATTCAGCAGTGAACTTCAACTCTGAACTTCTCACCAACATCATTCGACTGCTGAAATCAGGGAGGAGTTGGACATAATTGTGTCTAGGCGAATGCACACCACAGCCAGCTTGAATCCATCATCCCCATGGCCTATACGCTTTACATACAGTGCCTGCATCCAGACGTGTGTCCCATATTGCCAACACAAGGAGGTGGTGGCCCTCCATGCATTCCTATATCCCATGCTGCAGTCACATAAGATGCACAGCTCCTCCGTGGGTCTAGCTGACATTCACCCCTGTTTTCCTGACCCAACACCTTCTTAATACTATAGTAATGCAAACTCTAAATTAAGAGGATAATGATAATAATGATAAATCTGTAAAATCTCTGTGCACATTGATGGGATACTTGTTTGACGAGAACTAAATAATTACGTAATGAAGAGGATCATCAGTAGTAAACTGTAGGAACTCACACTCACTGTTTTTCCCCTTATAGGGGACACTGTTTGCACAGCAGAGTGGAACAGCTGCTTTGGAGGCAGTTAGGCATTTTGCATACTTCATGCAAAAATCCTTATAAAAATAAGGGCTTTCAACTGCACTTGTACAGTCACTAATTTTTAAATGGTGAAACTGGGAGCTTTTTTTTCATGAGAGCACTTAGCTAATGGAAAATATTTACTTTAACGTTCCAATGCCTCTCCACCATGCAAATGTGATGAGCTGACTAGCTGTATTTTTGCACACAGATGCAATCCATTTCTGGCCAAACTGGTATCGCAAAACGCAGTACCATGCTTTACTGAGACAGTCTTAAATTAAGGCTACCGTCGTCCATAGTTAGGAGTGGTTTTGGCTTCTAGCCCTGAGGAAGCGATGGACATGCGCTGAAGTTGGCTAAGGTTACTCAGCAGCATAGACAACAAAATTACACATTGTGCCCCCTGAGGATGAGGGGCCAAGGGCTGCCTGGGTCTGACGATGCAGATGCTAAGCAACTTGAAATCACCGTTCACACACAACATCTTCCCTGCCCAACATCCCCTACCACAGCCACCCCGCGTTATTAGATTTACTTTGTTCATTCACCTGAGAAATGGTGCTAACCATCAGAAATACAGCCCTGCACACATTCAGTTGTCTCCTCTTGGCATTTGGATGCAATTTCCTGCATTTTCTTTCATCTGGAAAGCTTTACATGTTCTCGGTCTGCTTCTCCCTCATAATATTATTCAAGGGTGTTAAGCATCATATGGGAAGGCACAGCCTGAAAAATGGCTGCAATTACACCATACCAGGCAGCAGGGCAAACAGCATTACCCTTAATGCTGAGTGGCAAAACCTCACTTTGCCTGAAAAATCCATATCTTGTAGTGAAGGGGCCTTAATTCTGGAAACTTTTTCCCTAAGAGCTATGGAGTAAGAGACTGAGAGTTAGGGCTTTTTCTACGTATTTCATACACAGTGGAAGCTGGGTCTAACGGGTCACAGCTTTTGGTGGTGACAACTGGGGGAGGAATATTTACGTTTCCATTTATAAGAAGGGTATGATATAAACACAGAGAACAATTAACTAGTGAAACGAGCTAAACCATTTCTTATACTAAGGCTTCATCATTCCCATTTCTTCAGAAATCCACCACCTCCTTACCAAATGGCACATCTAGCATTTCACACGCTGCATAAAGCCCTGTGCAATGGTAAATTTTAATTGCAACGCAATCACTTCCCTAAACGAATTACAGTATGTGCAGAAGAAAAGTAGAGAGGCAGAAGATGACCAAAATTCCTGAGAATTATGTTCACCATGAATGCCAGCAACTGTCTGCCTCTAGCACTTTGCTCCATCCCTTATTTATCATTTTCTCATTTTGAATATTATCTTTAACATTGCCTCATTTCCATGCAAATCTCTCCATTATTTTGAAAAAAGCTGAATTGTGTCTGTCAAACAATCATCTACCATCACAAATCTTTCTCTTTCCTTTCTCCATCAAAGAAATAAAGAAGCTGCTTTCCCAGAGTGATGTCTTTCGTGTTATTGCTGGCCCGTGCTGACACCCGTGGATCAAAACTATCCCATGTGCCTTCCTCTGTGTGCCTCACCGTGTCAAAACTGTCACCAGTAACAAGCACAGGAAGCAAAGGGTCTCCAGCACTATTGAATGGAAGCACCGGAACCAAAGGGATCATCTCCAGAAAAAAGTTCTCTGAGCAAAATTGGCAGTTGTCAGTATTACCACGTGAAACAACAGCTTGTTGCTGGATTTGAGCTGCGAGGTTGTTTTCTGTTGTTGATTTTTTTTTCTTTAATATTTTTAAGGGAATTTTTTAGTGGGACACCAAGTTCTTGTCACATTAAAAGGAACCCAGGATAGCAATGTTGCTGGAGGCAGGATGCCAGAACATCACTTGCACACTGAGGAACACCACCTAAATTGCCTGTCTTGTTAAAATATAATAGGAAATTTGTAAACACACCTTCAAAGTACTGAACTGTACTAGAAGATGTTTCTAGCTCTCTGCTCCTAGGTTCTTTTTTTCTGCATATGCCAATGCAAAAGATTGTACTGTATAAATCTGCGTGTTGGTGTGTTTTAGATACTCACAAACATACATATTTATACATGTACGTACACAGAGATACACCTGTATGTAAGTGTCTTCTAATTTGCTCATTCTTTCTACTTCTTTCAAATCTAACTTTGCTTATTCTTTTAATTAAACATTCAATTTTATCTCAGCACAGTTAATAGGAATGGATTTGGGACAATTAGACAAATGATTCCAGCTATAAAACACAGGCCACGCACAGCCTTGAGAGGTGTGGTAAACACACCTGTTAGCATAACAGTGCATTCTTACACAATACACGCCTGAAAATATTAATGAGACAGAGCGCAGGTAAAGCAATGCTGCTTCTATTCGGCAGTTCCTTCTTTCTGTATTTTAATTCATCAGCCTGAACTCTGTGTGAGGATAGATTTTTGTATGCAATTATAGGGTATTTTTAGGAACAAAATAAAGTACTTAACTGTTAATGCTAAAAACCTCTTATTTGGAGATAATGTTCACATCCTATTATTTTCAGCATAATTCTGCTTTGTAAAACGACCACAAAACTGGCTTCATTGAACTGAACGATAATGTTTCTTACTCATCTAAGTCATCTACAGAAGCACCTTCCCTCTAATTCTCAGTCCTGCAAATATAGCATCTCTGGACAGAACCGAGCAAAATTTTGTATCCAGAATTTTCTATGTGATGCTGAAAGTCTATCTCAAATTAAATTTGCCTTCCCTGAAGTGTTTGCACTAAAATCAAGAGGGAAAAAAATAGAGTGCCACCAAAATTCACCTCCAGGTAGGTTCTATAAAGCTAAAATAATTCATAGCAAAACATTTTTCCTCCAGTCTTTTGATTTTAAACCTTTGAAACTTGAACAACAGAAGAAAATCCTATTTTGATGAAAAAAAAAGTCTTAACAGCCTAAGAAAAAATGGAACATTCATTATCTTCACACACACACCAAATTTATATCACAATGGAATATTTTCCACAAAACGCAAACCACGAGTTCCTAGCGCACTGCCAGCAATCAGGGCCGACGCAAACCCCTTTTTGCCTGATTTATTAGCACCAGGTTTCCATTTTACCAAAGCATCTGTGCCTGTGACTGGCGTGAAGCCTGCTCCCCGCTCCCACTGAAGGCAACACTTGGGCAGACTGCTGCTCAGGGCTGGACCTCAGCACCTCCCGGGTTTTGCTGGAACAATGCTGGTTTTGTCCAAAAAATTTCACACTAATATGTTCAGGCTTTCAAGGTGAATTAACTTTACTTTGCTTTGATTACCCACTTTGGGAATGTGTCCGTCATCGCAGTATTGATTTAGCTGTGRCAGATGCTGAGCTGTCACTGAGCCTGACAGCTTCTTCAGAGCTTCCTCGGTGGTTGTCTTGTAAAAYGGTCAATAGCCAAGTGAAACCAAACTGCAAAAACGAGCACATTTCCCACTTTCATACTCTGTGAAATCATCTGTGCTACTCTGTACTGCGTCCTTCCAGGAGGAGGGGGAAGAAAGTCGGTCTCTTAATTTAGCATTCAGCGTTACCAATTAGTCCTTTATGTATTCAGACTACATCCACCCCCACCAGCCCTGACACACTGGTGGAACCACGTTTCAATCACAGGTCTTGTGGCTTTRGTGTCACTCACCGCCACTCCAAAGCCACTTCTCACTAGTGGAGAAGGGTCTTTGGGGAAGATATGAGTGTGAATGCGCTTAGCGAGAGGGTTTCATCTCCTACACAACGTCAATTTGAATCCCAGTATATTTGGGTAGTTTTTATGACACTTGAGAGAACATCTATGGTCCTAGGAAGATGCTCTCCACATTCACCTCTGCAAGTGCTGCAAACTGTTCTGCTGAAGAGCAATGGCATGGCAAAATGGCAGGCAACACCCTAAATATATTTTTGCATTTTCCATCAGAGAAGCACAAAGTCAGACAGTAATATATATGTTGAACTGGACATCAGTACTCCAAAGGTTACAAACAGACCTATTTTCAGATGAAACAAGAGCTGTCTAAATACTACATCAAGCACATTAACCCCACCTCTTTCGCCCAGTCCCACAGCTCGCCATCACTCCCATCCCCATAATACCAAGCATAACAACATTGCTGGAAATATTACTAGCCATTGATGTTGTCCTGGTAGAAGGGGCTTGGGAATACTCATTGATGCTAGTAGGRGTTCGAGAATACTCAACAGCACAACAAACGATTGCCTGTATTGGCAACAAAAAAGACTGGCGTTTCATTTCAGCCTCTGCGCATGTACTGCTGAACTCTCCATGACTATGTGAGACTGGAAAAGTGTCTTCATTTCCTGGCAGCAGCTCCTGGAGCTCTCCTCCTTCCTGTCCAACTCCTTCTGATCAGCACTTGTTTCTATCTGATTACCTTTCTGTTTTCTTGCTCACTCTTCCAGGAAGGAGATGCTGGAATTAGATTTACTGCATTTCCATTCCTACATTAACACTAATTTCACTGAAGTCAATGAAATTACACTGATGTCTGGAGAGTATCTGAGGAGAATAATTGAGTGTATTTTATCACTTTCCTTTGACTTTTTTGTGGTTGTTTCATAGCATTTTTAAATGTCCTGTTTTACTAAAATCCATTTATTCTGAATGAACTTACTCTCTTCGGGACGACGGTGTTCCTTCTGTAAAGCTCCAGACGCCGTCTGGAAGATGCTCGTGATGCGTATGGCCCACAGAGATGCGTACAGCGACAGAAGTGACACGCAGCATCACACCAAGTGCCCATCTAAGCCAAAATCCTTCCACTGACTGCAGCCCTTTCTGGATACTTATGATAAGAGTACAAGAAAGAGGGTGCACAGGGCATCTCCTGCCCTGGGCTACTCCTTCCAGATTTCCATGAACTCAGAGCCCAGGAGCTTTCTAAACTGCCCACTGCATCCAAACCATGGTATTAGCCACTGACCAGACATCTCCACCAAGAATATCTAAATCCTTTCCACAAATCCACTTCTACTTTTTTCTCACCAGAACATTACGGGCCAAAGTATTTCATTGTGCTATTCTGCAAGTCTGGCTGCCCCAGCCTTTAGGTTGGCCACCCCAGCTCCCCTTGCGAATAAGTAATTGCTCCTCTTCACCTCCTGCACACCATTCTTGATTTTTGTAAGCCTTCCTCCACTGTGTTTTCTCAGTCATGAAGAGCCCTCGTCTATTTGATCTCCCCTTCTGAGAAAGTCATTCCATGCTTCATTCTCATCACCTTTTAGACACCCTTTTTAATCTTACAAAATCTGCAGCGTGGTGCAACGACATTAATTTCAATTACTTGCCTAGAAATCCTATTTGCCTTTTTTTGACTGGTACTGAATATTGCACTGGTATTTTCAAGGAACGATATATCTGCAATAACAGTCAGATGTCTTTCCTAAGTGGTAAGGGCTAATTTAGAAACCATTATTGTATAGGTATAGCTAGCTATTTTTTGCCTACATGTATTAATTTGCATGCACTGACACTGAATTTCATCTGTCCTTTTCACAATCGCTTCTGCGGTGGGATGGATACAGCAAACCAGAAACCCTAATTTCAGTATTAAGCAGAAAAAAGACCTGCAGCACAAAGGAGAAAAGCTGCACTTAGATACAACTACAAGGTAAAGAATAAAAAAAATCCTGGGCAAAATCGAATTGTTTCTTACATTTTTTAGGTTTATACTAGTATCATGCCTTAGGTCCCAATAATTGGGAAGATTTTATCATCTTTCTACTACAAGCAGGATTGACTATTTCCCAGAGCAGGACAACTGCAGGCAAAGCTGTTCTTTCTTGGATTTTATCCAAGAGTGACTAAGCCAACCCCAAAAATCCGATGAAAATAAATGAGAGACTTGACAGAATAAAAATGTCAAGATGTGACCCAACACTTACAACAGTTATAGGATGTTTCTTGAACATTAACTCTTTAGTGGCAAGAGTAAGCATCGATTTCTAAAACACATGTTTAACCCTCCAGTTCGGCAGTCCCAGTGTCACACCACTGCATGCGTCATTAACGATGCTGAACAGCTATCATCTTTATTCAAGTAGCAGTGAGATCAGCTACGAATGCAATAGGTTAATTTAAGTGACCATGACGCCTTCGATGTTTTTGTTCATACGCTGATAGCTGAAGGAATTACTGCAGGATCTTTCCCCCCACTTATTTTGCCAATACATGAAGCATCCTCAGTTGCTTCTCAGCTGTTACAAGGCACTAATAGCTGGGCATGTATGCCATTAATTTCCTTTGTTAGGGACAATGACATCTGAAATTATACACAGAATAGGGATTGCATGTGGAATGGGGAGTTTGACAGTATTTTCAGGTTTTTTGGTCCCTCTGCATTAATGGCCTAAACCAGCTAGTGCTACTAATACCTGCAGGTACCCTTCACTGTTGTATCATTCACATTGTTCCTAACACTGCCTACTTCTGTGAGTAAGAAGCTGTTGTGAGCCTTGCAGGATGAAGTCTTCAAACCCAATGAAAATGAAATTCAACAACCCATCTATTAGCACATCTTTTATTAGCAGGCCTTCCAGCCTGCTTCTTCCCAAGTCTCTTCAGTATGGTACATTAATTTTATACTGAACTATTAATTGTAGTTGACTTTGCAAAGCTGTTTTCTTTACATTTTTTATTCAGTTTTGCAAACCCAATCCCAACGGAGTTCATTTTATTCCCCACAGTTTGTTTGATCAAATTGCAAATATTTCCTTTAATCTTTTTAGGCATTCAGATTTATTATCTATGGAGCAGAGCCTCTTCATCTCCTCCGCTGATGGTTTGGGAGAAACAATCTTTCACATATTTCTCATTTTATGCAAGTGTTTATTCCTGCAAGTACGTATTAGTAAGCATACCATTAAAACACATTTACCTAACCTAAATAAAAACACTTTGAACCAAATTTGCAAGCTAACCTGCTTTGGTTCTTAATGATATTAATCTGAACTCATTTTTCCCAGAAGTTGTGATCCATAATTCACTGAGGTCAATGGGAAGTAGCTGCTGATGTTAGTGAATTTTAGGGTTGGCAATAAACAGGTATGTTTATCTTTTCCTTTGAGAATCTGTATGGGAAATTTCCCAAAGGCAGGGCAAAAGGCCTTTGGGAAACTATTTTAATTTTCTTCATGTCTATTAATAGTAAGAAGAAATAATAATAATAATAATAATAATAATAATAATAATAATAATAATAATATCATCATCACTGCCACCCTGTATTTGACATTTATACATACCTTTTACAAAGATAAATTATTCAATTTTGTTCCATACCTGTCATTTACTTCAATTGTCCCTGTTCTGTTTTTCATTGGAAAATTCAGAATGAAATATTTTATAAAATTGAGACATTTACTGTTTTTAAAAATTATTATTGCCCATTTTATTATTCAGTTGCTTTTTTCCTAGTGAAATAGGGTAAAGTTTAGCAAAAAAATGAGAGAAAGTAACACCTGTGGGTTTTCTTAATCTGAATTTGTAGTTGTGGAAGATCTTCTAAAGTGACAGTAGAAACCCTATGTTCCACTTCCAAAGTGAGACGTTTTTTAAAAACAAAGTAACATTTCTTCTCATTTTTTAAAACCTTTCCAGCAGAAAACAACGGGAAGGAGTTTTCTCCAGCTTCTTTATAGTGTAAAAAAATCTGAAAAGCATAGTAAGAGAATGAGCAAGAGAGAACATTTCTGTTATCTTGAAAACAGGGACATATTAGTTGGGAAGTAAAAAAAAATCTTGTGTATATTAATTCTTTTCTTCAAAATATGTAATTTTCAATAAAAATATATTTTCAACAAAACTAAGGGTTTGTCTAAATACTTTCCATATTATCTGAATAAGTTTCTACCACAAGTTTTTTTCACTATCTCATTAATTCCCTCCACTTCTTCCTCCCTTCCACGTCTCCTTTCAGCCTCTGCTGAAGTCCTCCAGAAGTGATATAGCTTATTTTTTATTTTGTTTAGAAGCTTAGCTGCCTCCCACCTGACATCACTCTAAGCCGTTTTTCTTCATTTTACTCAATGTTATTCCTAATTATTTAACCTAATTGATAAGATGCCTCCTCTGGGTAGAGCTGGTTGCCATGACACTGTAAGAAATGACTCCATATTTCTCCATCCCTGGATCTTTCTGAAGAATTTATACAGAACATCTTGCCTTCACCAACTCCCCAGCTTCACACACATCCATAAAAAATAATTAATGATCTAACCCTTGCAGCCAGGTTTCATTGGAATAACAGGGCTAAAAATGTTTTTTTTTTCATAAAGTTTTCTCCTTCTGCTAATACTGGCCAAGATCGCACAGCTTTAGCGCTCTGCCGTAGCACTGCACGCCTCTGCCACATGAAGCGCCGACAGTCCAGCTGCCAAATGGCAAGCTCTCATCACAGGGGACTTGTTTTACTAAAGTAACCATAATTAACAGCCTCATCAGCATCTGCCCTGGGGCTCCTACTGGAGTTACTAGGGATACCAAAGACTCAGGGCTGCTTAAGGATGAAGCTGTGCCTGGTTTCTCTAACCTGCCCACCGCATGGAGCTCGACAACTTGGCTTTGGTCTAAGACACAGGACACATGGCATCACCCACAGAGTGTCCGGGGGTATTGGCCCAGCTGCTACAACATAGACATGGACAACTCGCACACTCCCCCCACCTGCATGTTTCTCCTCAAATTCAGACAAAACAGAGGCAGAGAACGCACCTTTCTGCATCTGYCATCACCTTCCTCGTGCCACCACCATCACATGTCCAGTGGAGCAAGACGGGATGCTCCCATGGCACAACAGCTACGACTGCCCAAATGCTGGCCCCAACTCATGCCCTATCTATGTCTACACCTGTGCTAGAACATAGGAGTCTGGGCACTGCAAGGCAGAGGCACTCTTCCTCCACGAGTTTCCAGACAGCAAAGCACAAGGAATCAACGCAACAGCCATGATTAACCTAATAGACAACTTCCTCCCTAACGATATGTTTTGAAGGCACCTGTGAAGAACGGAAGTTTCCAGGTGTCTTTCTAGTATCTTTGTGACCATGTGTAAACCTCTTCCTTCAAAACATAAGGGACAACACAGAAGGTGGTACTTACTTGAAAATTTAACAAGTGGCTGCTAAAGGTAGAGGTACATGAGGCTGCTCAGGGGTAAGACCACCCTGACAGTGGAGGGCTTCCGATAGATTGGCAAGGCAAAGGGTCTTAAAAGTAAAGGCAAACAGGCTACGCTTGATGTGACAAACCAAATGCACTCAGTGGAAAGCAACAAGCAGTGAGGTGGCACAGGCTCAATATCATCAGCATAATGCAGCTCACACAGGTATGACTTTGGTGGGAGCCAAGCTGGGTTACAGCTGAGTGCTTTTGCAAAGCCCTCCCCCACCATTCGCATCAATAAAAAGTGGTGTGCTCTCAAAAACATGGAGGAAAGAAGACACAGTTTACAGTAAGCTGATGTCTAAGAAGCTGGAACCTAACCCTAAAGTTTCCGGCAACCTTCTAATTACAGTAATAAAATTTGAGTCAGTGAATTTCAGAACAGATGTTAATGGCTTGAGACATTTTAAGGGCCCTGCGACTCTCTAAGAGCTTTACAGTTGCAGAAAAAGGAGYGCATTGAGGGAACCTCGTGCAAAGAGCAGGGACACAGTAAGAAGCTCCAGAGGAAGCCGAGATCCCTCTCAGGAGAGCGGTCCTTCCTAGAAGTCCCCACTCACCTTTGGCAACCCCAACCCCTCCTGCCTGGCCCCCAAGCCACCCCAAACCTCAATCCCAATCTCCCCACAACCTSCCCTACCTGATGGCCCAGACCTTTCCAATTAGGACATTCATTTGAAAACATGAAATGAAGCCAAAGCATGTTAAGTATACGCCAAGCAGCATTAACGGCTCAATCTCTACAGTCCGTTTTGGACTGSTTTTAGACAGTGATCACACTGTTTATATTGCAGTACTCTGGACAATTACGTACAATTTAGAGGACCACAGTTCGTACCTAAGGCAGTCTGAAAAACACGGCATGGACAATCCTCATAGTGTATTCATCCTTGTGGAAGTTGCTAGCGAAACAGAATATTAGCTGTATCTGTTATTTTTACTTACACACACCACTAGAGCTCTGGTTCTGCTCTTCAAAACTATGTACTTAATATTGCAGAACTGATACAGATTGGGACTAGCCAAGCTTCTCATGGTAAGAAAATATTCATTTATTTTCATTCTTACACTATTAACAAACTTGATGAGCAAAACCTGCTTTTATTGTTGATTCATCCACAAGGCTAGGATAAGAATTGTGGCAGAAGCTAACAAAATCTTAACTAACAAGTCAGATATAATAACAAAATTGCCTCTGAAGTCCTTGATGTTATCTGCATTTCACACTTCAAAGGCATAAGGCTATTATTAAATTTCTTTTTTATTATTATTATTTTGGGCAGATTTATGCCAGATTCAAGGACTGATTTATTTACCTAATGTATTTATTTTCATTTATGAAAAATATTTCTGAGTGCTCTAACCAAAATAAATTAAAATTCTCAAAAGCTACCATTTACTGATTGTAATTAGTAAGATTTCTTCATCTCCCATCTCATTTACACAAAATGAATGTACAGTCCATTTCCAGGTTCCTCTACAAGTAATCAGCAAACAGTAAGTACTTTAAAGAACATATCCTGAAAGGGACTGGGTAGAGGATGAGAAATGTTCCTTTCAACCCTGCACGGAACCCACAGCCGATTTAAGCAAGCCTTTGCCCACCCCAAAAATCTCCTCCTGCCTCATGCAGACATAGTGTCATTAATTGCTCCATAATTAGACAAGACCAAAGAAATGAATGTCACTGAGCAGAGTCAGTGTGCAGCATACGTGGCAGAGCACGTCCCCCTGCGGCCCCCCTAATTAACAGGTACCAAGTGCAAGTACATTGAAGACAACAGGCTGCAGAAAACCATGCAGCATGGCCACGAAGAGTCACCTCGATGGAAAGGGAAGTTGCCAAAGACATGCAAAAATGCACGTTAGTCAGCACACCATATACTCACTGGAAAAATGAGCCAACAAATGCAGAAGAGCAAATATGTTTTCTTTATCTACAGCTCTTTTTGATGATCTCTGCTAAAGCTGTAGGTTTGGTCCCATTCCTGAGCCGGTGGCGAGACATTTTGCCACCGTCTTTTCCAGGGACAGTTAGAAACTCAGAATTTGACTTTTTTTTTTTTTTTCTTCTTGCCACAAAGCTTGATATTTACCCCCTTTGCCCTCAAAAAACATGTAGAGATTGACATGGCTCAGATTTTCTCTCTCRCAGGAAACTCTAATTTTGAGATCAAACTGGAAAAAAAGAGTAATTTTTAGATTTAAACATTGGGGTTGGGTGGGTGTGGATTATGGTGATAAGAATTAAAATTAAATAATTTTGCACTATTTTATATTCTACTAGGTAACACTAAAGAATAAAAAACTCAAAGCAAAGGGTGCTTAATGACAAAATTGATAGGTCATTTTGTCCCACATAGAGTTTATCAGGACATAATGCAAGGAAGAGGACACAGAGTGCTAAGAAGTTTTTAAAAGGTGTTTTGGCAAGAGCAGTTAAATGCTTCCTCTTTGAGAAATTAGTTTCTGCTATTGGAATTATATTCTTCCTCAAAAATTTTAACTATTTTTAATATTAACTATTAATTATTATTAATATTAACTATTAATTTAATAATCTGCCAATTTACTTGCTAGTAAGGGATTTCTGCAATACTCCAATGGTATTTGTATTCAGGTCATTCAGACTTACAGGGGCCACACTGAATATCTTTGTATTTAAACTCACAAGGATGTTCAGAGAAGTTACCATTGTGGCACAATCTAGTACTAAATTATTACRAGCAGTTTTGAAAGTAACTGCTCATCTAGTATCTTGATTTTTCTTCATTACTGGAAGAAGAAAACTCTTTTCTTTTTGATCTCATGATCCTTACACAGGCTGAGATGACATCTGGGAAAGGCTATTGAACACATTGACCATGACCGATCTTCCACATGATATCTTTCATTTTCCTTCAGAGAAAAAKGAAAAATAGTATTTCTCAGTATCAACTACTAAAAATATATATCACTGTCCTTCAGAAGCAAGTCTATTTCTCACTATGTTTCACCTAATTTATTTCAAATAGAAAGTGAATCATTCAAATTCCTTTCTGTCAAAATCATTACAAGGGCAGTACACCCCATCCATGGAGAAGCAGTGACTTTGTCCTCTGCATGGCTCTAAAATATGACTTAATACTATACTGTCACTGATGAACTAGTGGCTCTGCAGGCTGTTCACCAGGTCTTTGTAACCAGCAGTTGGTCAGGTCACTGCTTTGGACAGATAGTTTTCTTCAGGATAGAGCAGGCTGTGGGGACTTGGAAGGGAGGTTCAGGACGTGTAGTTTCTGTAGTTTCTGCTAGCCASGGAAGGTGGGGATCATCAGTAGTTAGGAAATAAGGATCTGTTCTGCAAGAATACAAAACGTTTTCCACAAAAATATCCCAACTGTATTTGTGCACAACTGTACACAACTGTATATCCCAACTGTATTTTGCATTATTTAATAACGCAATGAGGCTTTTATCATTAACTCGCCTGTAAGCCTACAGCACAGCCATAAGCTAACAGCAAAGGTAGTCCTGTAAGAATTTTAATTAGTCTGGTAACATGCACTTCAAATAATTTGCAATAGAAAAGTCTTTAAAAAAAAGTTACTTGAGAAAATGTTATCTTCATAGAGAGAGAAAGGGGAGGGGAGAAAAAGAACATTACCCAGCACTTTATTTTCCTAACTAAAAATAATTTTTAACAGATTCTAAATTTATGGGTAGTATATTTAAATGACAAAAAGATAAAAAGAATCTATATTAGGTGTAATGTCTTCTATTTAGAGAAAAGTGATAATAGCAGTCCTGGAGACATAAGTTATGTAAACCTGGAATCAGAAGAATCAAGCTCCAACGATTGCAACAGTCCTTCCCTATAAGCTGACAGAACCTCTTTTCAACAGTCCCTTGCTAAGAAGGGAAGGGAAGGGAAGGAAAGGTGGATAAAAGATGTGGAATAAGGACTGAGGTTTCATTGGCAATACATAATAATTCTTCCAGTTGTTGGTAAAAAAGGTTTTAGAATCCTTTTACCTTCATTACATGAACATTTCACAATCCATTTGAAAACAATACAGAAAAGCTGCCATCTATTTTGAGAAACCAAAAACTGTCTAAATCCAGACTGTTTCACGTTATCCGCATTATTGGCGGTGCTGAATTAACACTGTTCTGACAGCAAACCTGCAGACTGACTCCTTTGCCTCAAGCAACTTCAGAGACATCTTCGGGCAATGTGTATTATTTTAGCATCAGCAGAAGTAAAGAGGGAATGACAGGGAAAGGTGAAAGAATTTAAGCACTGCTTTGTTTTGTTACCCTAGCACTATTTTTGATTGAGAAAAGAAATGAAAAAATGGGTGATCRAAGATTTTAAGAAGTCAGCTGCACCGGAATGGTAAACACAGGTGCAACCTTCTCCTCTCTGTCCATACCCCCAACAGCCACCTGACTGTGGTTATTTTCAGCTGCCTGTTTTCAGCTTCTCTTCTCAAGAAAGATACTAGCTGCTGCTCTGCCCACAAATAGCAGTAAACATATAGTGAAAGCCATTTGAGAAATAAAATCCTATTACTTATGCTAAAAAGTATACCTTTTGTAACTACAAAACATTCTTTGTTTTTGCTTTATAAGGAGTATAAAATGGCTATAGCATTTTCAGATGTTTTACAATTACATGTTAATATACTCAACAGTTTTTGCAGAAGTTGGAAAAAAAACTTCAAAAGTAGCAAGCATTTGCACAAAAAATACAATCTTGATAATTTGATTTTTCAAGAAKTAAGACATCTTTTAAAATACCAATTTTGGAAGAAGCATTCCATTTTAAAAATTTACTTTTTCTCCTAATGTGGTTATGTAATTGTATTAAATGGTCTTAGTCATTGAATTTTTGAAAAAAGAATGCAGGACAGGGTACTGCAGATGAAACTGGTCTGTACACACAGCTTCACCTCAATGCCAGAGTTTTTCAGCATAAACATTCAGAACAGAGAATTTCACTTGGGTGAGTGCCTTGTAAAGTAAAAAACGTATCATTGTTAGGGTCTTTAGACATCATGGAACAGGTCCAAAGAAGAAGCACAAACAGAAAAGAAAGGTTAAGCAAATTCAGATCCCTGCATCATTGTGTTGCAATGAGGACTAACCCTGGAATTACTCAGAATCATCGGCTGCTTCTCTTTTTAATCTAAATATTCCTGAGTCACCTTCAATGCTGCTTTTCTGCAGAGACCAATAGACTTGGCAAGGATATGGGAGGGACCAGGCAGAGGCACCTGCAAACAATGAAGGTTGCTGAACTAGGAGGATGTGGGAAAGAGTTAAGAAGAATGGCCAGGCTTGGTCACAGGAGATGAATGAGTTCATCTGGGAGAGAACATCTGGGAGATACCCAGGCAGGAGCCTGAGGCAGGATGCAATAAGAGRGGTAAGTTAGAAAGTTGACCTGGGACCTCTAGAAGGTGACAGATGCAGGACTGAAATCCCTCAGACCAAGGATAGTTGACCAGATCCTACGGAAATATTTTGATGCCTAGCTTCTCCTTAAATACTCAGGTGGGGGCAGTGACCATGCTGTGGTGAACCTCTGTTGGCTCCTTTCAAAGAACAACTACTGGCTCCAACTGCATTTGTGGTGGTGGGTTTCAGATGGGTRGAGGATCCTGGTAGCCACCCTGCCTTACAAACCTCGGTTCATGGGATTTCCAACATTTAGATACCCACTGCGTTCAACAAGCAACCCACTAGACAATGGCCAACTCATTTGGCCATTTTCATACTGTTCCTGTCCCACACTCCCACCCAGGAAGCAGGTAAAAGGCACCTAGAATTTATAAGGAGGTTTGTAGCTTCAGSCACTGCTTTGAAGATCTGTTACTAGTGGTGGGGCCACTAGTAACCTCTGGTGTTCGCCATCCAAATCAAACCCTAGGAGATGACCCTGTGGATCCAATTCAGCTGTGTATGTTTACTCACACTTGTAACAGAAAAGTGGGTATCCTTCTGTCTTCAGATAACACTCCAGTTCCTTTCACTAATACATCTCTATTAAATTTCTCTGCTAATTAAAGCAGCCAAGGCCATAGCTAAGGAATTGGAAAGTGCTCTAATGGAATTACCACTCTGAGGTGGCTTGAATGTCATCATTTCCTTCTCCAACATAGCAAAATCTTGACAATCACATTAAAGATAAAGAGCTAGAATAAATGCTGCTGGCTTTTTTAAAGGAAACATCATTATGGATATTAACACCTTCTGTGTTAACAGTAATACATGCATTAAATATAGCAGCTTGAGTGACTGAAATGCCTATAAAGCATCTGCCACAAGATAAAGTGTAAAGAAAACTCTGGGCTGAGAAACACCCYGGAGAACTGGAATTAAAACAAGATCTCGAGCATTCCTAAGCTATGACTTCCATCAGACTACAAATACAGTCCATTTCAATTAATCTTCATATTTAAGAAGTTATCTAAGCTATTTTGACATAACGCTATGCAGGGTTTATGGTTTTGTCATTGTATCAGAGCTCTCTCTTCCTTTCACTGTAATATTCCTGTGCTCCAGAGACAAAGCCTTTCCATTTCCTATCACATCATTTTCTGGGAGAGGTTAAATGGTCCCTCAGCTTTTCACAGTGTCTGTGAATGGAGAAGGTCTGTGTATGTACTATGTATATGTCATAAGTATATGTCTTGTACATGTCTTATGAAAGACATATGTATATGTCTTTCCCTACCAGGAAAGACAGCTCAGCCCTCCTCCCACAAGCCTGGTCACACACTTGTCTTTAACCCAGGACAGCCAGAGTTTCAGCACTGGGGCACACAAACAGCGCAAGTGTCCCACGAACCTCAATCTGCTAAACATCGTTTTCCCTGTTTCAGCTTTTGTATACACACAAAACATCCCCTGACCTCAGTTTCTTCATAACCACTCTTCCAACATACATAATGCTGTTTTCCTGCTCGAGCCTTCTCCACCTGGCAATTTCAAAACTGCCAAAACAAATCAAGCATCCACATGGTGCAACTTTGCCAAGCCTTGGTTATAACCCAGCTGAGCCATCGGTGTTTCCWGAGCATGGATGAGCATGGGGCTTCATCCTGGAGGTCCCTGCACTTGCAGTAACATCAGAAACACGTGGACAGTTTTACCAGCAGATGACACCTCTGACATTGGGTCTGGGCTTCTGTTATCTCTGACCACCACTGCTTTTGCATTTAACAAATGAAACACAACTAAGACTGATATTAAAATGTAGGGAGCACTSACATCCCTGGTTTTGGCTAGCTTTTCCAAGGTTTTTTGCATTACAGCTGTTCCAATGCATCATCTTTGAAAGTGAATGTACTGTCAGGTATTTAATATTTAAATTGCTGAGACTGTTGAGTGGATCCAGAGTTGACATTTAATTTTTAAAAAAGGGGAGTTTAAAAAAAAAAGGAGAGGCGGAGACATAGCAGACAGAATCTTCCTTTTAACTACACGGTGTTATTTAAATAATGGCAACGATAATTTGCACTAATGAGTTTTACCCCAGGTCAGGTGAGTTAGCTTCTTGGGAACCGAGTAATTGCAAAATGGTGGAAAGGAARGAAAAGGTGTTCAGGAACAATTTTGACAATGTATTTCCTCCCCTTTTTTGTCCGATCCTCCTGATGAATGTTTTGTCAGCATTTTTACCATGTAGCTCTATAGCTGATCAAAAGATGGGATAAGCAAACAGAAAAGCTGTAAAGCAGTAATCTATGGTTTTTCCAGCAAAGTGAGAGTAAAAAATAAATCAGCATTTGAAAAATGCCTTCCTGCTGTGTGTAGGAATAATTGCTCAGCAGTAGTTGAGCATCAAATCCCACATTTACTCAGAGTAGCCTTTTCCCTCTACATCTTATCCAGAAGGCAGAACACGAACCAGATCATTACGGGGCCCAGAAAACAAGTTACTGCAATGTCCTTAGCTCAAAGCTATCCCGAAAACCATCTCTAAGCCACAGCTGCAGAACAGCACATCCCTGCAGGACTGCTAATGCGGATGTTGGGAGTCAGTACCATTCCCAGCTGCCTGCACTCCACTCTGCCCTTGGTAAACCAAGTCTTAATGTCAAGTACACAAGGACATAATAGTACCTACGTGCCTTACTGTGCTGCCAGCAAAAGGACTTGCCACAGACAAAACCGAGCAACGTTCAAACGAGCTTTCCGAATGACATGATTATTTCCGTAGAGTGACAGACAAACGGGAACAAGAATAAAGAAAGGGAGTGAGCACTCAAAGTGACAAAATGTAAACAGCAGATGGTTTTACATAACTGTCAAAAAGGGAAAAGTAAAGAAAAAAAAAMCCCTTCATGAAATGGACTAAAACATTGTAGATTAAAGTCTCAGTTTAAAAATTGATCCACTGTAGGAAACGGAGTAACTCAAAAGAAGAAAAATTACAGGATGCAAAGTCTTTCATCTCTCCATCCTCGGCCTTTGCTATGTGCTGGTCAGTAAATCTATATTCCTCGTTGGGTTCAAATACACACAAAGCACGCTCAAACCCAAACCTCCCTCTTACTCTCTGAGCCTGAACAGCCAACTCATTTGCGAATCTTCCTAATCCAAATCCCCCCAGAGGACATAACTGCAATAATATGATAATGAAGTTCACAAGACTCACCGTAAGAGTAGTTTAATGTTCATCTAAGCAAATGATAGCCCTGTTAAGGTAACTTGAAAATGCTTGCCTACATTTCCTGCCCTAAATGTCTCACAATAACTTCTGGGCCCAGAAATAGTTGGCTCTCCCTTGGAATATACTTGGGTACGTGCATAAAAGCATCTTCTAATTCTCTTCCCACCATTTCAGCCTTTAACCAGAAACAAGCTAAGAAGGCACAGTAATAGAGGTCCACTACTGACTGTGAAGTACCAGATTCAAAGATGTGCTTACACAAAACCCCACTCAACCTGGAGCTCAGGAGTGGAATTAGCAAAGGGATTAAAACCACGAGGTCATGGAATAGAATTTGTGACGGGATTAGAATCACGAGGTCAAAGAATAAATTTCTCGAGGAGATTAAAAGTATGAGGTCAAAGAACCAAAGACTTACTGGAGGGATTAAGATTGTTCCCTGGCTATTGCTAGAGATGCTCCTTCCCTGAAGCACTTTCTCTTGTGCAGTTTAAAGTAAAAATGCTACAAAAAAAGGAGGAAGCAAGAAAATCTGAGCTATAGATGCTTCTTCCCTGAAGCACTTTCTCTTGTGCAGTTTAAAATAAAAATGCTACAAAGAAAGCAGGGAGCAAGAAAATCTGAGCAGTGGCAGTAGCAATCATAAGGCAACATATTTCTCCTTACCCAGGTGGTTTCTTCACCTACCAAGATGCTGAGAACATGCACAGAAATACCAATTTTCTTTACTGATTGGGAAACACAAATAACTTTTTGTCAGTGAACATTATTGACACACCCAGTATCTGGGTGTAATTAGTGAAATCTTGAGAATGCCTGAAACGATTAAACTGTCCTCCAAGTGACCAGAGGTAGTGCACCTTTGCCTGGCCCCCGAACAAAACGAAAAGATCAGTCGCAGTCTGGCTGCTCTCTTCTGTTCCTCCACAAAGACCTTTAGCTCCAAATGTTCAGAACAAATTTAATTAGAGGGAAAAAGCAGGGTTCATGTACTGTGCTGAAATCATTGCATTTTACTGTATATTTACAATTTCAAGAGATGATAAAACTACCTTGCAGTTTATGATTTTCCTAATGACCTTGTTTCTCTGCCTAGTCCTGCTGAACAAACAAACTTTTCAACATGCTGCAGCCTCTGTGCATTACGGGAAAAGTCAAACTTCAGAGCAAAGGGACTTAGCAACAGCCCTTTCTGTAACCACAAACTTATTTTTAAAAAATCATTAAGTTCTTCAAGGTCCGCATGTGATCATTTAACTTTGCACTATGAAGCGCTCCCCTGACGTGTTCAGGAGATCCAAGCATTAGACATTTGAAATGTCATTACTTTGAAACGAAACAGTGCAATACTTTAATCAACTGCTCTTCCAATGGGCTCAGGCAGGAAAGACATCCCACGCAGGCAGCTGCCACCAAGACGGTGCTGTAGTAGCACCGTATGCCGTGGTGGGGAGTCCCTCTTATAAATGGTACTTTCAGGCAGCAGCAAGTCTCAAGTGACACAACACTTCCCAAAAGTTATTTTTATTTATTCCCATGATGATTCAGCTGATTGTCATTTTCTATATTGCATCTCAGCACATGAGGGGAAAAAAAGAAAAGGTAGATCCAGCTCCTCAGTGGGTGGATAATTCAGGATGGAGCCCATCTGTCAAAGGCTGACTCTTGCCTTATGCCCAATAAATAGGCACCATTACAATCTGATTACACATCTCAGGTATTCTTTCTTGACCATTTTAGACCTAGAATTTCCTGCACTGTAAATCACAATCATAATCCTTCATTTTTATGATTGGAATTTATTTATCAGAAAAATCTTGACATTACAAAAAGCTAGTTGCTTAGAGAAAGTGAAACTGCAGTAGCCTAAGTCTCCCGAATCAATTTTTGGTTTTTGCTTTCTTTCTTGATTCTTTGTCAAGCACATTTGGTCTTGGCAGGTTGAAAAATAAGTTGGTGGTAGGGAAGTACCCGTGTGCTCAGTCTATTATATGCTGGTTAACAAAAAAAAATATGATGTTTTCTATTTGTAATTTTTGTTGCTGTTGAAAATAYGGAAACATTTGCAGGGAACAAGCTGTAATATCTGTACAAATAAGTCGTGTTTTATGTTTATTGCTGCAATGCAATTCAACATGCAGAATAATATGGTGCAATGTGAATAATGACATTCAAATAAGAAAAACTTAATTGTGAACAAAGCGTATAGAATACTAGGAAAGTCATCTGCATTGTTTGGTATTTCACAGCTCAATTCATACTGAAAAAATAATGGTTTTAATTTTATTTGAAAATAAGTAGGTTTTGCTGGATTATGATTGTATTGATTGTGTGAACAATGAAGTTGCAACCCAGAGGACAAACCACGGGTATTGCCTCTAAAAGAGGCAAACCACACTTATTCATAGAGGTGCTTGTTGCAGGTTTCATACCTCTACTCCTCACTCTTTGAAATATATTTATATAACAATGTAATCRAAGGCTTCCATACTTCTATAATCTTAAACTAGTCTCCAGCTTAAAAACCACTCGCTTCCCATGATCTAACATAGCTGGTGCCAAGTCTGTACAGGAGACTGACTGTGTCTATTACAGGATCTATTCCATGAGCACAGCTAATAAACTCTAACAAAGTGATGCTGCTACTGAAGTTACTATATACAAAGTTAATATATACAAATTATCATGCAATCCAGAGAGCTAAATACTTTTGCAGGGAGATAAATCGCCTAGCCAGCACATGAACAAGTTACAAGTGACTGTGTGCAGCATCTGCGCGGAGCCGTGTAAGGTAACACTCGTCAGAACTGATTAAGTTAATGGGGTTTGGGAGCAGCATTATCTGAGTTGCTCTGCTGAATCAAAATGATATTATCARTTTTGCATTCACTCTCAAGGTACTTATTGGCTGCCTCATAAGCTGTTCTTCTCCCAAGCACATGGCAGCGTCGACTGCCCCATTTCCCTGCAGGAATTAGGTTAGTGGTTATTGTGTAAAGCAGCACACTCAGCTCTCGGTCGTATTTACCATTTCTTAGGAGATTACCAAGTAACAAAGGAATACATAGGCAAGGCAGGAATTTATCACCGCTCCATATATCTGCTAAGGGAGCCCAACAGCAGCTCTTAATTTCTACGCACGACTTGCGCGRTATGGTGAAAATGGAGCTATCGATTAAGAATGTGCTATCAGCAGACTGCACCGTGCAACTCAGGGCATCTTTTCAAGAGAGGATAAAATAAAGCAGGTTTTCAGCAACACCCAACTACTTCAATTTGAAAGTTTTTCAATGCTCAGAGTAATCTCTCTGGATCACGTATTTATATCAAATGAACCTGATCCAACTCAAACTGTTGCGACTGCAGGCTGCATTGATATATACGGAGTAAGCACTTCAGATGTGGCCACACTGGACTCACTTCTGTTGATAGTTTAAATAATTTTAGGCAAAGTGCTTTCATCAGGGAAAGMACAATTACACCAATTAATAGAGCCCACTAGTGGTGATGGGCTGCACATAAACCTACAGAATGGGAAAGGAAAGATTCGCCTACGATTGAAGAAATGATAAAAGTAGAGCAATTATAAAAACAAAGCATTCAGACACACRCAGCGAGTTTATATATAAATTCACACCCATCCATATGCACTCGATATACATACAAAGAGAAACAGTTCTTTTTGCTTTCTCCTCCTTCCTTTTCCACAAAAGTATGCTACTTCAGTTCCACAAACTTCTATGGCAAAATATTTACTGGCAATTTAAAAACTCCCATGCTTCATGAGGTGATTTTATCTAAGAACAGCTGCATTGTTCTTACAAAGCTCTACCTGTGTTTCTAAGGAAATGTGGGATAAGATMTCTACATTTAAGTTAGCTTTATAATCAGACTTTAAGAACACTGTTTCATCTCATTTTAAAGTATAGACTCTGCAATGGGTCGGATGAATTGTGCCTTGAAAATGCCCGTTTCTTCCAAATGACTCTAAAAGAAACCTAACGGAGGTTAGGAAAGACATTAATTTTTTATATCACACATGTCTTAAGTTAGGCAAGATGAATTCTAGCCAAGGGGACCATTTTTAAAACATCTGGACCRTGCACTAAGATTAGTACTCATTTATGAGAAACAATGTGCTTTTTTAAGATGACAGAGAATCCAAGATTATGTCCCCCCATGATACTGCTTTTTACTAGGAAAGTGTGCGGCATGATGGCTGTTAAAATAGAAGTCGTCCCACAGCACACTGAAAAACTACAGCCTGAGGTCAAAAAAGAAAATCACATAACTTTAATTAAAACGATTCCTCTTGTTGCTGAATTATGGATGTACTTTGAGCCTCTTCAGGGATAGACTCTCCTCCTACATCTACCTAACCCCATCCTTATATGATATCCATGTTAACCACCCGAACCGTGAATTGGCCTACAAAACACCACTGGGATAATACAGAAGCAGTAATAAGATATTTTTTCAGGTCACAGACCAAAACGAAGGTCAAGTTTTGTGCTGACAGTAGAAATTATCCTCTACAAATATTACCATAATACATCAGAAACACTCTTTTTTTTTTTTTTTTTTTTTTTGAGTTGTTCAGTTTATTACCATTAGGAAAAAAATGTTTCTCATTAAGGGCATCTTAGAAACAGCAGTGTGGCTTTCACCACATGGTTTAATCAGTTCTCTGAATCCCTGGGGAAAACAATCAGGTTGAACAAAATACAACTTTATCAAACTGCTTTGGTAAAGTTGGCTCTAAACTGGGGAACATGAACCCAGGTTACTGCTGACACCCTAAAATCTGTGCCCTTCTTCCTCCATAAGGTCTGGATGAGGAAAACCACTCTTGTCGGCCGTTTTTCCCTTGGACCATCTCTGCTTTTGGTTTTGCTCACACAGCCTTTTCAAGGCAGTCTGGAGATCCTTTGCAGAGATGAAATCTCCAGGATCCACACAAAGCACACAGAAATGAGCTCTGCCAATGCAGCCACCGGAAGGAAGAGGAAAGCTGAATCCTCCTCCTCAGAGAATTTAGCACAGCTATTTGGTACTTCTTATAGTTCTTAATCCTTAGAGATTTCTCAAGAGGGACACCTTGCTTTTTGAAATAAGTTTGCTGCACTCTCCATTAAGTGCTTGATTAATGGACAGCTGTGTATGTGCTGATTAGGAAAGGGTGGGAGTCTGTCCTTTTTGTGGGAAAAGTGTGCATCAAATTTTCCAGTAAAAAATGGGCAAGATTAAAGCAGAAGCAAACAGAATGACTGCTATGAAATGGGCCCAAAGTGCTTTTTAAATATATTTTTAAATGTCTCCAATATTCTGTACTTTGACAACATAATTCTGTGAAAAAGCTTATTTATCCTGCATAAAGAACACAGAGCACTAACCCCTCAAAGGAAAGAAAATACTTACGCCTGTTGCTGTGATAAATGTTTCAGATGACAGCAGAAAATCTCTCCTTTAGCAGCATGAAGAAACACAGGGAACAAACCTCACTGCCAGCCCTCATCCCAGTCCATTCATATACTCAGGGTTGGAAAAGAGGAAGAAAAATTCCTGACCATAATTAATTTCAACCTTTTCTAGTTTCACCATAATCCATGCTTATAAATATTTTCATTAACTATCCCATACAACACTCAGGTACATACTTAGCCTAATTAGATTATGGAAATGGTTTTAAATCAGGAAGGCTTAATTAGCAGCAATTATTTCACATGCTATCTCCACTATGTTATGGGATGGCATGGATAATTTCATAATGAAACAACAAAAAAAGGATTTTTCTTACAATTCCACATTCAACTGTGATGCACAACACAGGCTTCACTTTCTGCCTACACAAATAGATGCTACTAACAGCCGCAAAAAATAACTCTGAGTTGATAGGTACTCACTTTCACACCTCAACATCGTAAATACAGCCTGACTCAAGCCAGCTTGGCTTTCATTTAAAAGAGAAAAAAGAAAAGAAAAAGGAGACAGGGGGCTGAACCTTGCCCCTGTTTTAATGAGGAGATGCCACGTAAATCAAGCCTCCAAGATACCATGCTCCATTCTCTGCCTTGTCATGAAAAGTGAGCTGAAATTAGTATCAGCAAGACATAGTGTTGCATAGTTGAGCCTCTGGATCGTGTAGTTCTCCCCTTGTCAAAACAACAGGGGTAACATTCTGGTTGCATGGAAATAAGCAGAAAAACCATGTCAGGATTTCACCCTGGGACAACATAGATGGCCTTATTCCAATTAYAGCTGTATATAACTACCTAGCTGCATGCCAGGTCAACAGAGTTGTGCCATGTCAGCAGTTTTTGGGGGAAAGATTAGGAAAAAAATTAATTACCATCTTCACAGAAACTGTTTCAAGAAAAACAGCATATATGAGGATAGAGACCCTGAGGATAACAATGGGATAATTGTCAAAACATCTTAATCCGATATATCAGATACCCAGACTACCTAAACACAGTTTAGTAATGTCCATTGTTTTATACTAGCTTCTAAGATGAAGTAATAGGATCAAAACCTAAGAAATGGATTTGTCCTCATTTTGTGACACTCTTCCAAACAAATCTTCTGCCTATGATATTAAATTTCTTGATATTTTTAGTTAGGGGTCTTAAACATGAAGGGACCAAAAAACAACGGAAGAGAATATTACAAATCTAAAGCTGATTGTAAAATTTTATTTGGCGCAGGAAATGGAAGTAAGGTAATGTCTCACAAATGTATATTCAATGTTTTTTTACCAAAATAAGGATATTTAGTTTGGAGTAAGAAAGGGAGTTAAAGTGTTATTTGCAGAGTGAACAGTGCATTCCCCAGCTGAGACAGAGTTTCACCTCCCACTCTAAACTTCCTTCCTTTCGTCAGACCTATTTGTTTTGACCCGACATTTTCCAACATCAAGGTGAATGTTTTTAGGAAATTTGAGGAAAATTAGTTCGGCTGTTTTTCATTTGTTGTAGCTCTGCATGAAAAATATGGTCTTTTTCATTCATTTTTGGAAGTACGTGTAAGAGTAAAAACAGCTAATAGGCAGAAGTCTCAAATTCAGTGCAATTATTGATCACATTAGGATAAAACATACAAACTTTGAAAATACCCTTTCGATATTAAAAGCATTCAAACAATAACATTTTTGTTCATCTACAGTAGAATAGAATTTAGTATGCTTTTTTCTTAAGGTTACTCCAAAATTTTTGAGACAGAAACAGGTTGCAAGGGCCAGAAACCAAGGAAATCTTGTGCAGAAAGCTCAAACCAATGACAAATCATCAAAATTAAAAAAAAAAAAAAAAGTGAGAATTTTAAATTGGTTTCTTGTTCTTTACGGAAAAAAAAAAAATGTCTAATATTAATCTACTATTAAGGCTTAGGACTCCAAGACCTAGTGCTTGGAGGTCAGAGAACTCAGAGTAATGACTTGATGGTTTATCTTAATCTTGGCTGTTTAGTAGTTTTTATCTCACATTTCCCTTTTATAATTAATAGTTCTGGGGTTTTTTAGGGTTTAAGAAGGGAACAAGGAGCAGATCCTAAACCAGTTTAAAATGTTCCATACTGATTGTAATGGGAAAGATTTTCAGAAAAAAGGAAACATGATGTAAAAGCCAAGATCTCTCTGAAAGTGAATGGGAAATAAACTCAGAAAAGCTGCATCGGTGTTTTGAATATGTTGCCTAATATCCTAAACAACTCACTTTTCCAGTGTCTATGATGGGACTTCCAAACCTTTTGTCCATTTATAGGAGATAACTGTTGTGGTTTTGTCATGTCAGCCATATACGTCTTGCCGTTCTACTGAATAATATTGACTCTGCCTTAAATATGATAATATATCAGTTTAAAAGATCAAGATATATTGGACCGTTGCATTTATGCCCACATATGCTCATCGCATTCTTATGATAAGCAAGAGACAGGCACTAATTTCAGCACAAATCCGTACTGTTCCCGTGTACCCTGGTTATGTTAATCCTGGAACTATTTACCATCGAACATACTGCTTATGGTCGGAAGAATTGCCTCCAGTCCTATTCGGTAGGCTGCATCCTCTGAAGCAAAATAATACATATATTTTATTATTTTTTTTAAATCAGGATGAACTAGAAGGTTCGTCTGATTTCTTCCAGCAAATGCTGTGGCTCAGACCCACGTGAACTACTGGCTATCATGAAATATCCTGACTGCAGGCTATTAGATCTGCCAYAGCAATGGACAGCATCCCCTATTTACCTCTGCCTTCACCTGAGCTTTTAAACTGTAGATTGGTAAAAATCAAATGCCTCCTGCACTCTTTGAATTTAACACAAGGTCTGAACTCGTTACGTGGAGTCAACTACAGAAATTGAGACTAATTGAGTGCCATCAGACTACTTTTTTTTTTTGACTCCTGGAACATTTTCAGTTGTTTTTGTTGGCTCCCTGTAACTTGGAATGTGGTTTGGTAGGCACTGTACAAAAACACGTGGAGTTCCTGCCCCCAACCATTTAACATTTAAACCAATAAATCAGGCATAGGTTTGGAGAGGAAAAAAGAACGACAGAATTTACCAAATGTCAAAGTTCATGCGTCTACCAAATGTCAGATCTGGAAATGAAACTAAAGGTGACACSTTCCTAGACGAGAGCCTTAACCTTTAGACATATCTCTACCCAAAAGCTCTTGTTCCTGTGTTAAACGCTACCAATTAAAAGAGACCACAACTGACTCCTTCTCCTTTTCATGTACACATGAAAACACATTAGTTAACAACCTC
The DNA here is from genome assembly GCA_030449065.1 of Oceanodroma leucorhoa. Taxonomy (NCBI): domain Eukaryota; kingdom Metazoa; phylum Chordata; class Aves; order Procellariiformes; genus Oceanodroma; species Oceanodroma leucorhoa. The sequence goes on along the minus strand of JASVER010000044.1, from coordinate 6,719,086 downwards.
CGTCTGCTGCCATTATACGTGAAGACACTCTGTTGCTACAATTATAACCTGAAAGTCAATAAACTATGAGATAGTCTGATTCATTCTGACATTCTTATTGTAGTAACATAAAAACCATTAAAAATGTCATGCCACTGCAGAGATGTCTGTGTCATATTGACACAATGACGCACCTTTATCCACAGTATAAATTTGGTTAGAAATATTTCTTCAGCAAGCAAAGGAAGAAAGGAATAAATATCTGGTGCAGACATAAAGAACACAGGACTCTGCGATTATAAATGCAAAGGGAACAAAGTGATATATTTCAGCAAACAGCCTCGTTGATGCTTTCTCAGCTGGYTGAAAATGCATTATAAGGTGAGGATGCATAACTTCTCTATGGTCCATTATTTCTTATTATCATCCAGATGGAGCATGGCTATTAGAGCACCACTAAAAACTCTAATGAACTGCAACGTTTTACATTACTAATTCTTCAACAGCATGTTTGTGTATCAATAATAGACTGTAAAAACAGCAACAACAACCTGACTAATTAGGCTAGATTAAATCTGYTCAGCTCGGCTTCCTGTCCCTCCTATTCTGTGTGTTCGTGTGGGTGTTCACTACTGATGCTGTTTCTATTAAACTCCTTCCAAAGCCTCTAATCACCCCTTACAGTATTGCAAACATTTAGAAGTCTTTAATGGCTTCTCTTGCTTATAAGAAACATTTAAACAAAAACACACCCATGTTTAAACCATATGAATAATTTTCTCACTATTCTGTCTGTAATGAAGGGAGTTTAAATCTCACTCTTTCCTAAGATAGCTAGAGTATTTTACTTGGGAGACCCCCAATATTTATCATTAAGTCTTCCATTTAGCAAAGCCCTTTAGGATTTAATTCATTAATACTCTCTCATATTCCTGGGTTTGTTGGGCTTTTTTTTAACAGGTTACACAGAAACTTGATTTAAGCTTCTGCTTTCCCAGATTGCTCCTTTAGCAGTTGGTAGAACATGTAAACAGCTGCAGTGCTGGGCCCCGCTCTAAAGCTTGGGAAAAATTTTTTTTTTTTTTTTTCAAAAATGCCTAAAGCAGGCTGTGGGATCTATGAAGTCACTAGCTTCCTAAAATTGTAATCCTGCTCCAAATCCCATCAACACAACACAAATAATGTGCATCTGTTATGAATCCTGAAAAATATTAAGGAAGTTCTGCCAATGAAGACTTATTATTTTGAAATGAAGACTAATGCTTCAGATAAATCTCTCTAATTCTGCCATTTAAAATCCCATCTAACAGCCAATGCTACCCCCCGACTTCCCAGAAAAGAGAGCAGAGCAACCTTGACATGGTTGCACCCATGGGCACCCACCTGCTCCTACCTGAGGAATAGGAGGGGGACAAGGAGCCCCGTGGCACCAACTACATCAGGTCCCACAAGGTCCCGTGAGACACCAGCGGGCTCACCTGTGTTTCGCTTCTCAGCAGGACCAGCTTTCAGGTCCTGCTGCAACTGAAACGTATGTGATAGGGCTCAACCCACCGTCACTCACACGCAAGCACACACACAGTCTTGTACGTCACCGAGCAGACCTCTCTGCTAAAATGACCTCGTGCATGGGGAAAGGGAAGGTTGGCCAAGGACCTCCAAGGGCGGTCACCGTGCCACGGGTGTTGTAGGCATCTCACAAACTTGTTTTTCCCTTCTCTCCTCCTCCACTTCATTTATCTTCAAAGAGATTTGATTAGAAGYTCCTTCTTGCATGGCCAATCTTCTCCCACATCTAATAATTTCAGACTTACATTCTCCAGCCCTTCCAATATTTTCCAATACAGCACTGATGCCAACAGCTTTTTTCTGAATTTCTTTCTTACCTCATTGACTTGCTTTATTTTTTTTTTCTTTCAAGTGCTAGAAAGATTGCGTTTGATTAACTAGAAAGTTACATTTCCTTTAGGTAAGGTGGACTATCAATTTGGGCAGGAAATGTCTTCATTAATGAGGCACAGTAGTAACCTTCTTCATGYCTCCATTTCCTATTCAAAAATAATGGAGTGGAAGCATCCATCAGATTTCGTGCTTTAAAATGTTTCTGGTCAAGGAGGAAGAAGAGGAGCAAATGAAGCTAGTCCTTTTACCATATAAAGGAATGACAGTTCGTTCCTGTGCCTTTACCAAACAGGTGATCATTCAAACATATCATGCAAAAAAATAATTTCCATACATGGAACCTCGCTGAATGGATGGTGAGGTTTTACAATAAGYCTACGTGAATTTTAGGCATGAGTCCTAACGACCTTCAGATGGGACTGACCCTCCTAATTCCCTCTCGACTATATTTGGAAGATCCACCCATAAACCTTAAACGTCAGAAATGTTCCTTTCATTATGGCTTGCGGCCAGAAAAACACTTAAAGGTAAGCTCGCATTAAGCAAGAATGAGGTCAGTGGGACTATTTGAGTGCTTAAAACACACCACATGTTTAAGGTCCTAGTTCAGGAAGGACCGAAGGACCTGATTAAACACTTTTGAAAAACAGGTAAGAATTCATCATACCTTGCTCTGCCCTCCTAGCCTTTAACCTAACGTCATTCGATCACACATGAGGCAAGAGAAATGAGACTTAAAGGATGCAACACCCCATCCAAAGGTAGATAATGTTTGCCTGTGTGACGACTGATGATACTTTCAGGGTGTTCAACCTTGCCAATACATTGTAAGAATTACAATTTTTCCCTAGCTGCTACCATTACTGTTGGCATGTGCAAACACAAACACAAATTTTGAAGGGACATGGATCTGACTGCTACTTCCAGTGTTCCAGGAAAGATCCAATTTATGGGGCTTTTACCTCAAAACTGACCATCTTCCACTGAGGAAAAACTGAGACAGAACTCGACAAGATGTCATTTCTATAGAGCYGGGCTTTTTCCTGCAGAGGAATTCAGCCTCCACGCCATCTCTGTCACATCACCATGTAGAAATCAACGGCAGGTATTTATAACCCCTTTTTCCATCAACTTCATGCTATTTCAATTCTGATTAAGCTTCACAATAGAGCTTTGAAATAAGCTCTAATTTTCATGACATACATTAGGAGAAATTAAATATTCTGATCTATTAGAAAATCCTTTATGTTGTTATGCAACAAAAATGTAGACAAAATACGATAAAAGCTTATYAATCTTTCAACTTTTAAAAAATGTATTTTTCTATCTGCTGGCCTTCATCCTTTTACCTGCTTGCTTAGTTTCCCCTGGAAAAAGAGATAAATTGTTGAAAGTGATAAAATTGCCCCAAAATCTCTCTTCTCTTTTTTCTCAATCTTTAAGAAAGATTCTACTTCCATCCTTCTACTATTCTTCCAGTGGGTAATACCAAAAGATGTGGAATTTTTAAAAAAATATACTTCAAAGAAATAAAGACAAGAAAAAAGAGGGGAAAAATAAAATTTCAAAAATAAAATTAATATTTTCTCTTTCTTTAGTGTAAATCTTTAATTTCTTAATGAAAAAGAACTGATGAAAACACTGAGGCAAGACCATTTAGCTGAGAACTATATTTCAGTAAGAAAATCTTTTAAAGCCAAAAAAATTCAAACTCCTCTACTGAAATTAATTTCCCTCTGTTTCCTGCAGATGGACTTGATTCAGACCCACAGTGAGAACAGGTTCTTCCTCCATAAGTAATTGAATCAAGATTCGTCAGCTCCAAACAATGCCTTCCAAATATSTTAAGAGAATATGAACGCTACCGTGCAGGCCTTGTACTTGAGAAAAAATCCCACTAAAGCTTTATTTTAGTGTTGGACATCCCCATTCATCTCTCAATGCCTCGCACGATTTGGATTACAAGAGCATTTCCATAGGGAGCTAAACTTCCCCAGGCTGAGTGTACCCCAGCACRTGCATGCACTTTTACAGTTCGAATATGGAAGTGATAGAGGGTGAATATGGAGTGCAAACATGCAGCCACTACATCATGGACCATAAAACATCACTAAATGTAAAAGGATGGTCAACCATCTAGAGAAAGCGAGCTTTGCTAGCTTTGCCTTGCTTAACACATAGCAGAGATTTTCAGCTGTACCTTATTCTCCCTGCAACATCAGAGAGATGTAGGGTTGGGAGGGACCTCAAGGGATTGCCTAGTCCAAYTGCCATACTGAGGCAGGAGCAAGGATACCTGCAGCAAGCCTGACAGATACTCATCGATGAAGTGGAGTCTACCAAACCTGGTGGTGGCTTTGTCCATCATCTGAATCCACCCAGAGCTGAAAAGTTGTGGAAARCAGGGGTTTCCGACATCAGTCTTTCATTGCCTCCTAACTGACCTGATTGCCCTTCAGAAAACACAGAGGACCAACATTTTTTTCCTTTTCAAGMACACTCTTTCCATGGTAGAAGTCAATCTTCATGTTCCCCTTCAGCTTCCATCAGCTAAAACCAAAGTCGGTTCCTCCAACTGTTCCCCTGAGATCCTGTCTTGTAACAGATTTTTATTGATCTCCTTTCTCTCCAGCTGGTCTACAGCTTTCTTAAAGCCCTGTATCAAAAAAAAAAAAAAAAAAGTCTCACCAGCCCTAATCCCAGCAGAATAAATGACTTCTTCCACTTGCTTATGACAGTGCTCCTGATACTTTCCAGAGTGAGATTTACAAGTTTTAGCCCACTGTTGTGTTACATTCAGTCTGCAGTTGCCTATCACTTTCCCCCTCCCTTTTCCTCCAAGATCCTCTCCAGCCTCGCAGCAGCAGAGCCAGTGRTTCCCTATACTGTGCTTACGCATTTGATTTGCCCTCTTTACTCGTGGTGCATTGCACTTGCCTTTACTGACATTCACCTTGCTAATTTTGGGCCGCCYTTCCAATTTATCAGGATCATTATGGATTCTGATGCTGTCATCTAAACCGCTTGCAACCCTTCCCATAACTCTCCTTATGTACTCTCTCTATTCTGTCACTCAACTCTGCTAATGAAAGTGTCRAATAAAAATCACACATGGGGCAAAAACTTGCCTGGCAATTCCCTCCAAGTTTGATAGTGAAGCCCTTGATTACTTTTTGAGAGAGATTTTTCAATCAGTCATAGCCGATTTTGTTATGACSGTGTTGAGATCATCTTTCACTCAATTGCTATGAGACCACTACGTAGAAAAGTGTCAGAAGCCTTTTAAAAAGTTCAGATATATCGTATCTACTAAATTCCCCTTATTCACTAGGCAGTTATCTTGTCAAAGAAGAAATCAGATTAATTTGCCATGAACTCATCTTSACAAATCCATGCTGGCTGCTGGCCAGTGGAAGAAAAATAGTTTTAATCATTCATGACCAAAATATTCCTACTGAAGCACAACTGGATTTTTTTTTGACTCAGCACTGGCAGGGATGCACAGCAGGTACTCAGGGGAGAGATGCCATTTTGGATGCTATCCTGTCCTTCCTCCAAATTGAAGGGAAAGGGGTAAAGCTCTTTAAGGAGGAACCTGCAGTCATACTCCCACGTAGGGTACKCTTCCACCAGCGGAAAATTTTTCATAATTCTACCAAGATTCTTGCAGAAAAAGCTGCAGGAAAGATGAATGAAGACGAGAGACGTGCAGGCTCAGTCCTCAGTGCTCTCAGTATTTTCAAGAGGAACATGACATTGTACTACCTCAGACCTACAGAAGTGAAGCAATGAGAAACCAAGAACTAGTATCTGTCATCTTTTACCCAATTACCTGGTATCTCTTAGTACCACCAAACATCYTACAGTACCACAGGCACTAGTGCAATAATGAAACCTCCCAGAGATTTGGGCTTTTTATTTCTTTTACAAACAAAACACAAAAAACCCAACTCTAYCAGCCCCTCCGGATGTGCAACGATGTCACACAGTTTTTCAGTTCTGAAACTCAACCTAACAAAATTTAGGCAAGAAAATCTCAGTTGATTTGAAGAAAATAATATTTTAAGGCCTGATTCACTGGAATGATTCAATTTTTCTACAATGGGACACTTCCTAAAACAACTTGTCTCCTCACTCCACTGTCCATCCTAACAACTTCACATACACTCTGGTTGATAAACCATAGCACTTGTCTGCAAGTAAAGCTAGGCCAATATTAAGGAGATTTAACAGAAAATACCTGTTTTACCCACTGAAAAGCAGTGCCCACTGAGGAGCACAGCTCCACTGAAATCAGGCAGGTTCTACCTGAGTAACTGGCCTGACTTACTTGGGTAACYCTCCCTTCTGAATGCCAACCACACACGGGTATTATCTCATGAGTATACAAAATTAAGCCCTGCAGATGTCCAAGGATCTCTGCAGACACAGGCTTAGATCACTCACTTGGCTTTCTGAAACTTCAGAACAGAAAAACATGAAAAATCTCCCTAGCCCCTTCCATCCAAGTGGTATAATACCTTGGGGGCTAATCTTTTATCTAAGATTTGTTTATCCCTCTAGCACAATATGCTATAAAGCTGTGCTGTGTTATGAGCTATTCGGATATATTTGCTGATCTAGTTGGATTAATTAAAACTTTTTGCTTCCTGAGAGATACAGATGTTATGAGTAATCCAGGACAACCTGACAACYCCTCTGGGACCATCTCAGGTGGTTGCTTGCACTGTGCGTGAGCAAGAGCACTGTGTAAAGGTTGATTTTCCACATTTAGGTATCATTTACTCGCAGAGGCGATCAGCTCCGGTGCAGGCGCGTTCTGCAGTGAAGCGGGGCATCGCCGCGTACAGGGGGGTTTCCTGAGCCGGGGAAAGCCCAGGGGAGCGCAGAGACCCGCCGGGAGCYGGCAGCTCTCACGAGGGCGGCTGACGAGGCCTGGGGCGGGACCAGGAGTAACCGCAGGCACCGCCACAAAAGGCAGCCCCGGGGAGCGCTGCRACCAGGGCGGGCAGACGGGGCCTGGCGCGGCAGTTCGCAGGGAGGGCGACTCTTCAAGGGAGAGGCATTCCACCAGCCGAGTGGAAGACTTAATGYACACATAACCCAGCGACCAGGCACTGTTCTGTGACCATCTGCACAGGGCAAGGGCACTCATAGTACCTGACCCGCAAGGCAGAATGGCRGGCACTCRTCTGAGAGCAAAGGCTGCAGTTCCGGCTGGGGGGTCTGCACCATCTGCCCCAGCGGTGGCCGATGCCTCCACCCAGACGGAGGTGCTGGAGGGAGAGGCTGCAGGGCAGACCTCAGACTGCAGGAGGTGCCCAGACCTCTCCCCTGGGGCAGGGAYGGGYGGCAGACCTGCCTGCACAAGTGTGCCCAGGGGGAGGACCTGCTGCAGCAGTGGCTGAGCTGCAGGAGGCGGTGRGAAGGCTGCACAACATCAAGGAGGCGGAGAAGGAGTTAGCTGGTTCCAAGCACAGTCTGCAGTGGACCCACAGCCTACGGCCAAACAGCCAAAAACTCCCCCACCGGCACATGGCAGAAGGGAGGGGGGCCAATAATGCAGAAGAATGGATGGCTGCAATGGCAAGGACCAGCAGGARGAAAAGACTTTCCCCCGAAGCCTGAGGTGCCCTCACAGAACCGCTTCACCGCTCTGCAGACCRAAGAGGAAAGACCCATCACACCAGGAGAGACGCTGGAGCTGAGTAAGGCAGCCTGATCTGCCCCMCAYATACCAACCAGCTCAACTAAGAAAAGGCTAAGATGTTAGTAGCAGGCRAGACTCTTCTGAGAGGTATGGAGGYACCCACTTGCYGATCTGATCCACTCTCTAGAGAGGTGTGCTGCTTACCGGGRGCTCGTATCGGGGATGTCACCRAGAGACTACCAAGCCTCGTACAATCCACTGACTATTATCTGCTGCTGCTGTTTCACGTGGGCACCAGTGATAMGGCCAGGAGCAGTCTGAGGGGTATCRGGAAGKATTAMAGAGCCCTGGGAGCGGGGAAAGGGACCCTGGAGTGCGGATAGTTTTTTTTGTCAATCCTCCTGGTCAAAGGGAAGGGGTTTGAAAGGGCCRGTCGAATCTGGYGAATCAACAAATGGTTACAGGACTGGGTGCCACAGMCAGGGGTTCRGCTACTTAGACCATGGGACTCGCTTTGAGAAACCTGSTCTACTGGGGTCTGGTGGGGTCCATCCGTCAGAGAAGGGGAAGAGCATCTTCRGTCATAGGCTTGYCAAGCTGGTGAAGAGGGCTTTAAACTAAAGYTGCAGGGGGAGGGGAACCTCARTCCATCCCACTCCTAGCAGTTCAATGCCAGTACCAGCAATAGATGCCCAGAGCCTGGAGAAGGATCACAGGTCAGCAGGAGAGCACCTGAAGAGCAGYACAAAGGAATTCCAGCCACTCCAGCCAGTGAGTCAGCTTCATCGGGGGCCCAGCTCAAATGCCTCTATGCAAACACATGTAGCATGGGGAATAAACAAGAGGAGTTAGAGACGTGTGCATGCCTGCAGGGCTATGATCTTATTGTCATCACTGAGACGTGGTGGAATGGCTCCTATGACTGGAATGTTGGAATGGAAGGATACAGGCTCTTGAGGAAGGACAGGCAGGGAGATGAGGAGGGGGTGTCGCCCTCTATGTCAATGACCAGCTGGAGTGCATGGAGCTCCGCCTGGGGATGGATGAGGAGCCGCCCGAGAGCTTATGGGTCAGGATTAAAGGGAGGGCAGGGACAGGTGACATTATAGTGGGGGTCTGCTACAGGCCACCCAACCAGAAAGACCGAGTGGATGAGGCACTCAATAGACAGATAGGACCAGCCTCACATTCACAAGCCCTGGTCCTTATGGGGGACTTCAGCCACCCTGATATCTGTTGGAGGGACAACATGGCAGGGCATAAGCAATCCGGAAGGTTCGTGGAATGCATCGATGATAACTTCCTTCTCCAAGTGATAGAGAAGCCAACGAGGAGAGATGCTATGCTGGACCTTGTTCTCACCAACAAGAAGGGGCTGGTGGGGAATGTGAAGCCCAAGGGTAGCCTTGGCTGCAGTGACCATGAAATGGTGGAGTTCAAGATCCTTAGGGTACCAAGGAGGGCGCACAGCAAGCTCACTACCCTGGAATTCAGGAGAGCAGACTTTGGCCTCTTCAGGGATCTGCTTGGTAGAGTACCATGGGATAAAGCCATGGAGAGAAGAGAGGGCCAAGAAAGCTGGTTAATATTGAAGAATCACCTCCTCCAAGCTCAGGAGCGATGCATCCCAACAAAGAAGAAGTCAGGCAAAAACGCCAGGAGGCCTGCATGGATGAACAATGAGCTCCTGGACAAAATCAAACACAAAAAGGAAGCCTACAGAGAGTGGAAGCAAGGACAGGCATCCTGGGAGGAATACAGAGAAATTGTCTGAGCAGCCAGGGAGCAGGTTAGGAAAGCAAAACCCCTGATTGATAGAATTAAATCTGGCCAAGGATGTCAAGGGCAACAAGAAAAGCTTCTATAGGTACATTAGTGACAAAAAGAAGACTAGGGAAAATGTAGGCCTTCTCCGGAAGGAAACGGGAGACCTGGTTACCCAGGATATGGAGAAGGCTGAGGTACTCAACAACTTTTTTGCCTCAGTCTTCACTGGCAAGAGCTCAAGCCACACCACTCAAGTCACAGAAGGCAAAGGCAGGGACTGGGAGAATGAAGAACCACCCACTGTAGGAAAAGATCAGGTTCAAGACCATCTAAGGAAACCTGAAGGTGCACAAGTCCATGGGACCCGATGAGATGCATCCGCGGGTCCTGACTTAACTGGCAGATGAAGTTGCTAAGCCACCATCCATCATATTTGAGAAGCTGTGGCAGTCCGGTRAAGTTTTCACTGACTGGAAAAGGGGAAACATAACCCTCATTTTTAAAAAGGGAAAAAAGGAAGACCCGGGGAACTACAGGCCAGTCARTCTCACCTCTGTRCCTGGGAAGATCATGGAGCAGATCCTCCTGCGAACTATGCTAAGGCACATGGAAAATARAGAGGTGATTGGTGACAGCCAATATGGCTTCACTAAGGGCAAACTGTGCCTGACAAATTTGGTGGCCTTCTACAATGGGGTTTCAGCATTGTTGGACAAGGGAAGAGAGACTGACAWCATCTACCTGGACTTCTGCAAAGCATCTGATACTRTCCYGCACGACATCCTTKTCTCTAAATTGGARAYACATGGATTTGATGGATGGACCACTTGGTGGATAAGGAATTGCCTGGATGGTCACACTCAAAGAGTTGCRGTCAAYGGCTTGATGACCAAGTGGAGGAGACCAGTGACAAGTGGCATTCCCYAGGSGTCGGTATTGGGACYGGTGCTGTTTAACATCCTTGTCGGTGACATGGACAGCGGGATTGAGTGCACACTCAGCAAATTTGCCAACGACACCAAGCTGTGCGGTGCAGTCGACA